>JACXGJ010009903.1:0-23160 GCA_016801105.1 Esox niger | reverse complement strand
AGGGCGCCCGCGCTCCAGAAACTCTGTACACACCTAACACACCTGTCACCAATCACCTACACACACACCTGTCCCCAGTCACCTAATCACCACACAGTCAAATACAGCTCCCTGCCATCTCACCCCTGCCAGATCAATGGTTCATGTTTACATGCCACATCTCGCGTTCTCCAGTTTCTCGACCTGTCTATCCGTGCTCTGACCCATCGCCCGCTCTCGACCATTCTGCCTGACCCTTGCCTGTACCTCTGTAGTCCGCCGGTATTCTGACCTCTCGCCTGTCCCTGACCACCCTGCTTGTTCCCCCGACTGTACTTCTGCCGCCAGCCCGTGTTTCTACTCTCTGCCCGTCCCGACTACTCTGCCGTTCGCTCGCCTGTCCCTGCGCCGCCGTTACATTAGACGCCTTACCTCCCGTCCCCGCACGCTCTACCTGCCCTGCTCCCACCTCTTCCCAGTCCGCGTTTGGATCCCCACCTGTGCCTCTGACAGGCAGTTTATTTGCAAATAGAGAGAAGTGTCAAACACTGAGGAGCCTCTAAAGGATAGATACATGAATAGCTCGTATTTATCATATTTAAAAGGGGTGATGTAAGATGCTACCCATCAATCTTACGTCGCACAGGTGGGAGGGTTGTCCCCCCCACAGACCTGCAACTTCTTCTTTAAGAGGCTCCTCTGTCCTCCACTCGTTACCTGTATTAATGGCACCTGTTTGAACTTGTTATCAGTATAAAGGACACCTGTCCACAACCTCAAACAGTCACACTCCAAACTCCACTATGGCCAAGACCAAAGAGCTGTCAAAGGACACCAGAAACAAAATTGTAGACCTGCACCAGGCTGGGAAGACTGAATCTGCAATAGGTAAGCAGGTTGGTGTTTAGAAATCAACTGTATGAGCAATTATAAGAAAATGGAAGACACAAGACCACTGATAATCTCCCTCTATCTCCGGGCTTCACGCAAAATCTAACCCTGCGGGGTCAAAATGATCACAAGAACAGTGAGCAAAATCCCAGAACCACACGGGGGACCTAGTGAATGACCTGCAGAGAGCTGGGACCAAAGTAACAAAGGCTACCATGAGTAACACACTAAGCCGCCAGGGACTCAAATCCTGCAGTGCCAGACGTGTCCCCCTGCTTAAGCCAGTACATGTCCAGGCCCGTCTGAGGTTTGCTAGAGAGCATTTGGATGATCCAGAAGAGGATTGGCAGAATGTCATATGGTCCGATGAAACTAAAATACAACTTTTTGGTAAAATCTTAACTTGTTGTGTTTGGAGGAGAAAGAATGCTGAATTGCATCCCAAGAACACCATACCTACTGTGAGGCATGTGGGTGGAAACATCATGCTTTGGGGCGGTTTTTCTGCAAAGGTACCAGGACGATTGATCCGTGTAAAGGAAAGAATGAATCGGGCCATGTATCGTGAGATTTTTTGTGAAAACCTCCTTCCATCAGCAAGGGCATTGAAGATGAAATGTGGCTGGGTCTTTCAGCATGACAATGAACAATCTCCAAGACCACACATTTTCATTACGCAGAACAATAACATAAAACTAAAACATTCATGTTAAAAACATTGGCCAAAGAAAGTAATTTCATGTGACACACATACTGACAGTATGGGGTATGTTGCATCGACACATTGCTGTGTTAACACCAATCACTGAATACATCCTTCAATTTGTTACTGGTACAAAGTCCTCTAATGCCAAATGCTTGATTCACTGAAAAGTCCTCTCATGGTTCCAATAAGATGTACTTCCAAAGTCATCACAAATGTTCTGCTCCTCCAAATGTCAGACAGTCAGTTATGAACCATTTCTTGGCAGACCGATGTACCAGAAGTCAGATGTATATTATAAGGTGTGGTCCTTCATAGTTCAAATACAAGTTACGATGACACAGCTCATGTTGTCTCCATTCTAGCTGCTTAATCAGCCAGGTCAGGAGAATCTGTGTGCTCTGCTTTGTGCATACCAAAATGACCAGTTTTATCTATGAGCTCTTTAGCTGCAGGCCGGGTAGGAAGTGATGGTTACTAGCACCAAAAAGCTGACTTTTCCCTTCTGTGACTTCAATTCACTGTGCCTAGTTTTCAACCACCGAAGCCCTCCTGTGGCACTGACCCCAGGCTCTTCTCTCAGCTACATAGACAGCAGATGAGAGGTACCTGGTATGGACCCAACCAGCGTGGGATGATGTCGTGCTGTTGGTCTTTCCGCACCCCAGCAAACCCCCAGAGCCTTCCATAGCTCTCCTCTTCGGTTGGAGGTTGCCTTCTTTATCTCATGGTAGAATCATCAGGACTAGAATTAGTCCAGCTGTCAGGAACCAGACATTACTGTAGACCATCCAGGGAAGTGGAAAACACTTACAGCTGTGGGACAGTCCGTGTGTGTGTGTGTAAGATCCATCTTATCTCAACGCACCTCACAATTGTCCTTAACGCCAAACTCAGTCTCTGGTTCCAACCAGTCCTTTATTGCTGAAGCACTTTCAAGTGTCCTGTACCTGTCAGTGAATTCTCCTTGAGAAGATTAGTTGCAACTGCACAGTACACAATCAGAAATATGTCCATTACATTAGGTTGTTGCTTCTTGCTAATGCATTAGAACACAGTCCTACCAAACACTTAAACTTGTATACCTGAATATCCAATATATTTCTGTTTCATTTGTCTAGGTAGATTAGAACAGTTGTAAACAGTAACAGAATAGTGGAAACACTAACATTCCTGGTGCTTCTGTTTTGCTAGTGTAGCACCCTAACTATTCCATTATTTTTATGTTGTTTGTTTAACAACCAACAATTAACAAAACTAAAAGAACAGAAGAACAATTTCCTATTACTGTTCGAATTACTCATCAGTTAAGATACTTCAACGTAAGCAAACTATCATTCTTAAAGAATAGTTCCTAAACAATTCTTAGTTAATCATCTCACCAGATCTCAGTAGATATATAATTACATTTTATTGTTTTATCTTGGACCTTCAATCAAATTCACCTTTGGTTCACATAAATGATCAAACACCTTATTGCAAATCAAAACATTTTACACCATCTTGAAGTTCAGCTAACATAACTATTATTAAGCCTTTAATATATCTACAAGATGAAACCCAGTGTGAATTCCTCCAAGCCTTTTCTCATTTACCCTAGCACATCAAAGACATTGAAATCCTGTCATAAATCATGACCCCCCTTTTGTCCTGTCTCTCCAGACCTTGTCCTAAAACAGGGTGTGAGGGTCTCAATTAACTAAAAGTTATCTTGAAATATGTTACACTTTTACACATGGAAGCAAATAATCCAGATACTACTTCCAACTTTTTGTACTCTTCAACTCTTGTATGTACTAGATAAACTCTCAAAGTAATAGTTACAATTTTCTCTTAAAATATCTCATCTTTAAGGAAAGTCTCAACTTAGTGTCAATTCTGCTTTCGACCTATTTGCTGTTTGAGATATAGCTGATGGTCGCAACCAATCAAAACCAGAATAATGAACACAAAGTGTTCAGTGTAGCAAAATTAGAAAACCCAATGTTGATAATGTCACCTGTAAATCTGCTTCTCCGCCAAGAAGATCAAACAAGTCAAAAACCCATTTCATCTCAATGAACGAGAACAAATATTCCACGAAGGAATACAAAATGCAGCCTATCGGATCCCTCATGCACAGGGAATACCAAAAGGGAAAATGCAGTTACTAGTATGGCCACAACCAGACATTTACAAATGCCCGGTACTCGGGCCATGACCGCATACAGACCGTTGACATAAGGTCCAACCTTCACTGCTGCATTAACTCAACTATTTGCAAAACCACAAGTTGTCTAAAACGTTGGCGTTTTGCAGGAGCAAGCTGTACTCCATCCCACTGTCCAACTGCAACAGTTTAACTGCTTACCCTGGATGAATCGCCTCACAACAGGTTGACTGCATGGGAGTGTTACTAGTGCTATCAGGACACGAACAATGGCAGTTTCTTAACTACGGTAGCTAAAACTGAAATACCCCCAAAAAATCACTTCTATTTACCATACGTTCTTCCACCTAGTGTACAAAATCATATAAAAAGGTAAATATATTCTCTAAATGTGTCTGAGAAAACCAAGGTTGTTTTAAGGAATGATCTCACCGGCTGGTGCTCTCTGGTCCATCTCTTCTGACCATCTGGACCCTCCCTCAGGCGGTCAGTGTTCCTGCCTGTTCCTGCAAGGTCGCTCGCGGCAAGGCCAGAGATAGCCGTATCTGTCACTATTCTTGCAGGAACACTACATAAACAGCTATCGTCTTGATTCCTATGGGAATCTTCCAAAACCAAATGTCCAGTCAAATGTCTAGAGCTAGCTTCATAAATGTAAACGTAGTGGTTAGCATAGTCTCTTCCTCGACCCCAGGTCTGTAGTCTTTTTGGTTTTAGCCGCTGTAAACGCTGGCTGGGCCAATAGAGATTACGTATCTAGTGTGTTCTTCCCCCCCTTTACGAGTCATATCTTGACCCGCGTAGACTCACTCAACACGTCCAACGTGAAGCAAAACGCGCCGGGGGCAATCTTGGTCACCAGCGGTGTTGGATACGTCGAGTGTAAGGAAAGTTCTCCAGCGATACCGCGTCGCCAGGCAGGGTGGGACGATGCAAAACAACAAGGAGTCCCAGCGATGGACCCAGCGGAACACAGCAGGAGGGTGAGGGCGGTCAGAGGGACGATCCATCCAACCTGAGCAAAAAGGACTACAACACAGAGATCAATAAACCCCACACAAACTTTTCTAAAATGTCCATCAGTCACCACTTTCTACATACTGTTAGAAATCAGCCATGTCGTATAGTGGTAGTAATAATAACTCGCGTACTCGGTTGTCAAGGGAGAGAGTATTCAATGTTTAATGTAGCATATTGATAGTCTATTAGCACATGATGTTACAGGCTCAAACTCTTCCCTACTCCCTTTGCCTCTCCCTACTCTCTCAACTGAAATGTGGGGTACAAGCTGTTAAATACCTTGAGGGCTGTGTTTACCTAGCAAAGCCAAGACACTAACCCCCACACCAAATGGTCACTGTAAACATTCCTGTGGTTACCAGAGCGTAACCAACAGGGAGAATCTTAACTTTCTGTTATTCTCAACATCTAGGCACATTCACTTCTAATGAACCATACATTCATATTGTAGTTGTTAATGCTCAGGTCCTACAATAACTTAGCCAACGCTCTCCAAACCAATTTAAAATATACCTTCTGCAGCTCCCATACGTTACCTCAGCCATATTCCTCCAGTCTGCCCGGTAGGCCACGCATCCGCCACCGAACAAAAACATAATTTACCGGAAAACCTAATAACTCCAAAAGATACATTTGTTCACATGTCCACACACCATAATCAACAGTCATCATTTTTGCCGGTTCATCGTAAACACAAGATACCGGCAAAGATTTACTGCCACAGTTACCCATATTTAAACCCAGCAAACCTAAGCGTAGCGAAAATGCCGGATACAGAGCGATCACCATGGGGTCGTCATGCCACCATCTGTCACCCAGGTACCTCGATTAACATGCCCAGCAAGCGTAATACGCGCGTCAGCCCTTTCGCGGGATATTTCATGCACCGGTGTCTTATACAGTGCTCCAGCCACCGTACTGTTAACAGTTTAAAATAAGATCCAACCTTAACTGCAGAGTTTAACGATAAGGTCCACCCTTAACTCTATATTTTGAAAGGTCCAACCTTTACTACAGAGTTTATAATGTCCAACCTTAACTGTAGAATTTTCCTCGAGGTCTAACCACAACCGTATTGTGCCCTTACCTCCTGAGTTCCAAATTTCAGCCCGGGTACCTGGACTGATGAATCTCGAATATCATTTCAGCCAGGCGACTTTGCTCTCACCCCTCTAGTAGCTAACCTACAATGGGGGAGGATTTAAGCTCCAGAGACCCAGTCTCTGGCCATGCACGGTTGACCCAAATTGGGGTGGAAATTTCATCGAAAGACACTTTTTAAGGAGTAAGACAGAGACAAAATTCTCTTGGAACAATTAGCAGTTTATTTGCAAACAGAGAGGCACGTCAAACGCTTACAGAATAATACTTCTTAAGGATAAATACATTAACAGCTCGTATTTATTACAGTTAAAAGGGGTGATGTAAGATGCTACCCATCAATCTTAGGTTGCACAGGTGGGAGGGTTGTCCCCCCACCTTATCCTTCCTGCCATAATGTTTACTGTTGTGTTTACCTAAAAGGCCAACTGCCCCTACCTTCCCCCAACAACCACATTCCTAAGGAACAATGGACAGATTCCCTTAATGGTTTTTCCAGTTGAGCAGATGGTCAGAGAACCTAATGATCCTCTGACATAATACAGATGTGTCACAACCAATGACCAGAGTTACATAATAGATAAGCAAACAAAAATACATTAGTTAAGAAATTGCCACAACAGTATTAAAACAGAGCCTGTAACAATCACACAGAGGTTATTCCTCTGATAGCACCAGAACTTGCATTAAGATTGGTAAAAGATGGCAGTATTTACATTTATAATGAAATAAATCAAAAAGATTCGTTTGCTCTATCTCAGTTATTTTCAAGTGCTCGTGTTTCTTTTCAAATAAAGATTTGAATCGACTGCAACCCTTTTCCTGCGCCTGGTTCATCCTCTCCTCCCCTACACCTGACTAACACAAAGAGCTGTATATATTTGAGTATCATAGGCATAGCTCTGGTAGTTAATGTTGTTGTTCTGTAGACTTTGGCCCAGAGGTAAGAAAATACTGTGAAGATTGAACAGAAGTGGTCCGAGAACTGATCCCTGTGGAACGTCGCATTTCAGAGCCACCCTATCAGATTCATGATTACCAATGGTGACAAAGTAATTCCGGCCATCTAAATAAGATTTGAACCAATCAAGGACTGTCCCGGAGAGTCCTACCCAATTTTCCAGCCTATCTATAAGTGTTCAATGATCTACAGTCTCAAATGCTGCACTGAAATCCAGTACAACTAGAACCGTTATTTTATCTGAATCAGTATTCAGCCGTATATCATTTAAAACTTTAATCAGGGCTGTTTCAGTATTGTGGTGAGGTTGAAAGCCAGACTGACATTTTTCCAAGAGACTGCTCGAGGTCACAAAATTGCTGAGTCGATTGAATACAACCTTCTCAATAATCTTTGCTATAAAAGGGAGATTTGATACAGGTCTATAGTTGTTCATTATAGATGCATCCAGTGATCTCTTTTTTAATAGGGGCTTAATGGCAGCTGTTTTTAGAAATGTTGGGAAAATGCCCGATTGCAGGGAGCTATTAACTATTTGCTGCAGGTCTATAGTTAACTATTTTTTTTAAAGTCTGATGGCAGTGTGTCGAGACAACTTGTAGAAGCTTAAAGATGTCGAACTGTTTCTTCTAGGGATTTTTGATCAATTGTAGTAACTTGCGGCATAATAACCAAGCTATGTCTTGGTGGTTGTAGTAATGGTACAGTGTCCTTGTTTGACTGTATTTCTGATGGTCCGTCTAATAATTTCTTCACAAAAAAAAAATCAAAATTCATTACATTTCACAGTGGACATGAGTTCTGATACTATCTGCTTTATTGGGTTTATAAGCTTGTCGACCATGACAAATAAAGTGCGGGTATTATTGATATTCTTGTTGATCATAACCGATAAATGTTGCTGTCTGGCTCTACGTAACTCATTGTTGAAGCTACCAAGGCTTTGTTTATAGATGTCATAGTGAATTTGAAGTTTAGTTTTTCTCCTGCTTTCCTACATTCTCTTTTCAGGGTGCACACCATTATGGTGGTTCTCCATGGTGTTTTCTATTTGCTTATAGTTTTCTTTACCTTTACTGGTGCAACACGATCCATGACATTCAATATTTTGAGTGTGATTGTGTGGAGGTGGTGATTGGAGTTGTTGTGCCCCTGTTTGGGACAAGCACAACTTCTCGAAGCATTGGGTGATTTTAGATTGAGGGTTAGGAGAGAGGGGGTGGATACTTTGTCTATGATTCTGTCCTAAATGCTTATCTTGTTTGGACATGGCATTCCAAGAGCGTGATGTATGTTGCCACCAAGCAGCTGGCATCCCATGATGTTTGGATGAACCCCAAAAATATAGAAATTGTCAATAAAGCTTATCCCGTAGTTAAGGCATGCCGATGTCAGCCACATTTTCATCCCAAGGAATCGGCAAAAAGATTCAATTCATTTCCCCAAGGTTGGAATGGGGCCTGAGATGTAAAACATGTTGTTAAAAGTGTAGACTGTATGGGCATATTGCCAGGCCCCCTCCAGGAACCTTGCAAGAGTAAAGAGCTGGTCGGTTGTTTCACAAACGTGAAGGAATCCACATTGTTCTTCTTCAATCTGAGGTTAGACTATCTGCCAAACCCTCCTTTCCAGCACATTTGAATAGACTTTCCCAGGGAGGCTGAGAAGTGTAATAGCCCTATAATCGGCACACACCCTCAGGTCCCCATTTATGAACGGGAACCACCACCCCAGTCCGGCACTCCTTAGGCACTGCCCCCGACTCCCAAGCAATGTTGAAGAGGCGTGTCATCCAAGATCAACTCCACATCCAACACTTTCAACATTTCTGGACGAATCTCATCAATCCCCAGAGGTTTGCCACTCTGGAGTTGTTTGACTACCTCAGTGACTTCTACCAAGGAGAATGACGATGCTTCCCTATCAGCCTCCAGCTCTGACTCTACTATAGAGGGCATGTTAGTGGGATTAAGGAGTTCCTCAAAGTGTTCCTTCCATCGCCCAATTACCTCCTCAGTTCAGGTCAACAGTGTCCCATCCTTACTCTACACAGCTTGGATGGTTCGTTTGTTTGTTGACACAGATCAAAAGCTAACATTTATAATACTGGATAGTTCTAAAAAGTCACTCCAAGTTTACTCAGCACTGAATCTATCTGGAATGTTCTAGAAAATAGGTACATTTCAAAATGTCACTGACGTGGTTCAAAAAGCAAATTTTGTGGGGTATAATAGCCATTTTCTATACTTCTGAGGCATAAGCAATTTGGAAATAACACTTAGTTACCAGGAAACACTAAGTTATCAATTCCATATAGCTTTACCACGTGGTAATCTGAATATACAGTCCCTGTCAAACATTTGGACTCACCAACTCATTCAAGGGTATTTCTTAACTTTTCAAAAAGTCCCCATTGTAGACATACATGATATCACATATGGATTCATGTAGTTAGCTAAAAGTGTTAAAGATATCAAAACACATTTATACACATCTCAAACAAATTTAGGGAACACTGAAATCGTATTGGGTATTGATGAACAAAATATTTTAAAGTTCACAATGTTTACTGTACATTGTTTAATTCATTGACAACAAAATGATGAAATATCGCTCAATGGAAACCAAAACACCCACCGATTGAGGACTGGATTCAAACTCACACCAAAAATGTAAGTAAATAATTGAAATCACAGGCTGTTCCAACTTGTGTGAATTTCATCACGTCTGTGCAAGCTTCTGATATGCTGGCGAATGGTTTCCTGAGGGATCTCCTCCCACACCTGGATTAGGGCATCAGTGAGCTCCTGGACAGTCTGTGGCCCTACTTGGCATCGTTGGATGCATTGATACATAACGTCCCAGAGGTTCTCACTTGAATTCAGGTCTTGGGAACGTGAGGGCCAGTCAATGTCATCAGTGCCTTCATCATCCAGGAACTGCCTACACACGCTGGTCCCTGAAAAGCAGTATATAAACATAATGTATTATTATTATTACATGAGGCCGGGCATTGTCCTGCACCAGGAGGAACCCAGGGCTCACAGCACCAGTGCAAGGTCTGACAATGGGTCTGAGGATTTCTTCCTGATACTTAACAGCAGTCAGGGTACCATTGGCTAGCACGTGGAGGTCTACGCGATCCTCCAAGAATATGCCTCTCCAGACCTCAACTGACCCATCGATTGATGCATTGAATTGGATTGAAGATGCAGGCAGCATAACGTTCACCATTCAATCTTTCACGTGTTTAGTGTGAACATGCTCTCATCTGTGAAGAGAACGGTTCGACAGTGGCGGACCTGCCAATTTTAGTGTTCTCTGGCGAATTCTAGTGGAGCTGCATGGGGCTGGGCTGTGATCACAGGTCCCACTAGAGGACATTGAGCCCTCATGGAGTCTGTTTCTGTCAGTTTGATCAGAAACACACACACCAGCAGCCTGCTGGATGTAATTTTGTAGGGCTCTGGCATTCCTCCGCCTGCTGCAGGGTTGATGCCCTTCAACTGCCCTGTCCAGTGCTCTTTGTGTAATGGCCCATCTCCTGTATTCTCCTTAATGCTCTTGAGTCTGTAATGGGAGAAACAGCAAACCTTGCATCGGCACGTATGAATGTGCCATCCTGGAAGAGCTGGACTATCTGAACAACCTGAATGTACTGCAGGTACCGTCACATGCTAGCAGTTGTGACAAGGACACTAGAAAAATTAAGAGGAAACTAGAAAAATTTGTGAGGAAGGATAAGGAGAGTGCAACTGTCAGTGGCCAAAACGTGCTAAACCAATCCATATTTTGGGGTTGCTGTTGCCTCTCCAGTGCACCTGTTGTCCCTTTAATTTGCACCAAAACAGGTGACATTGATTCACAATTGCGTATGCTTCCTAAGTGGACAGATTGATATCCCTGAAGCTTAACTGACTTGGTGTTGTACTGGACTTGGTGATGATTTTGTGTTCCCTTAATATTTATGAGCAGTGTATTTTACATTCTTCAAAGTAGTCACTATTGGCCTTGGTGACATCTTTAACATGTTTGTGACATTGGTGCACATTGTTAAAATTCCTGTGTCAAATTTTGACTTCATAGGCTAACTGATTTCCGTTTCAAATATTGAAAACACTGCTAAATGGAATTCATAACAAACAAAGGCATGAGATTTTTCTCACAATTCCTAAATCATACAATGTATCCATTGAAAGACAGCCAGCCTTTCTACCTATTACACAGTTTAATAAAACTAATCTCTTGAGCTTTCATGGATATTCTGAGGTTATTCCGAAAGGAAACTGGGCATGTGCCGCCACTATTTAAAGTTGGGAATACTGGTTAAATGTATTGACCAATCTTTAAAATTGTCTTACCTAGCAAAAATTAAGGAGTCACTGGTAAGTATGTAGCGGTGTTCTTTTTATCAATTCTTAGACCTGGGCACTTAATATTGCCAATGCTTTGGATGGGAAATCACACTGTTTTGCCATATGTATTAACCTGTCAAAGGCTCTTGATGAAGTGGATCACTCCCTATCTTAAGCAACCATTTGCACACTTACTGTCTGATTTCCAGTAACTACAAAATTCACTTGTGTGTCTTACGTTAGATCAAAATGCAAATAAAACAATATATGAAATTAACTACATAACAACATTTGGATGATTTCAAAATATTTTCCTTGGACGATTCTTTCATACAACAGGTCACCATCTACAAATATAATAGAATGTGTCATTTAAAACACATTATTGTCCAGTTGATTTTATAAGCAAAAGAATGGGTTTGTACAATCCACTTCTATGTTGGTGCTCGATTATGGTAATGTATTTAACACATGCAGTGGAGATTACAATTCTACCCACCCCTGTTAAAATGCCAGATGTTTGTGATGTAACTTTTTTGACAAAGATAAATCATGTCCGAAATTTTTTCACTTTTAATGTGAATAATTCCATTGAAAAACAAACTGAAATCTTTTAGGAGGAAAAAATAAAATCTCACAATAACCTGGTTGCATAAGTGTGCACAACTTTAAACTAAAACTTTGTTGAAGCAACTTTTCATTTTATTACTGTCACGGGCACAGGTGGGGATGCAAACGCGGACTGGGAGCAAGTGGGAAAAGGGCAGGTAGAGTGTGCGGGGACTGGAGGTAAGACGTCTAATGTAACGGCGGCGAAGGGGCAGACGAGCGATAGGCAGAGTAGTCGGGGACGGGCAGAGAGTCGGTACACGGGCTGGCGGCAGAAGTACAGTTGGGGAACAGGCAGAGTAGTCGGGGACAGGCGAGAGGTCAGAATACCAGTGAGTAACAGAAGTACAGGCAGGGCTCAGCCAGAATGGTCAGGAACAGGCAGAATGGATAGGCAGAATGAGAATCTGGAGAATGCGAGATGTGGCATGTAAACATGAACCATTGATCTGGCAGGGGAGAAGTGGCAGGGAGTTGTATTTGTATGCGTGGTGATGAGATGACTGGGGACAGGTGTGTGATTTGGTGTGCACTGAGACTCAGGAGCGCGAGCGCCCTCTGCTGCGCGCTCGCGGAGTCGGGGACGTGACAATTACAGCACTCCGTCTTTTTGGGTAGGACTCTATTTGCATGGCACATCTTGACCTGACAATATTTGCCCACTCTATGTATGGTGTATGGCCAAAAAGTTCAACAAAGATTTCATCAGACTATAACACATTTTCCCATGTGCTGTTGGGAGACTTGATGTTTGTTTTTGCAAACTTCAGCGGGCTTGGATATTTTTCTTTGTAAGGAAAGGCTTCTGTCTTGCCACCCAACCCCATAGCCCATTCATATGAAGAATACACAAGATTGTTGTCACATGTAGCACACAGCCAGTACCTGCAAGAAATTCCTGCAGCTCATTTAATGTTGCTGTAGGCCTGCTTGTGGAGGGACGTCCAGTTCTTGGTAATGTCTCTGTTGTGCCATATTTTCTACACTTGAGGATGACTGTCTTCACTGTGTTCCATGGTATATCAAATGCTTTGGAAATGCTTTTGTACCCATGTCCTAACTGATATATTTCAACAATGAGATCCCTCTGAAGCTTTGGTGAGCTTCTCTGCGGATCCCTCTGATGCAGAGAGATTCTCTGCGGACCTTGGCTTCGCTCTGAGAAAATCCTACTAGAACAGCTGAACTAAATTTGTGATTATCCAGTCACTTTAAATTATGGCAGGTGTGTAATGACTTTTATTTAACATGAGTTTGAATGTGATTGGTTAATTCTGAACACAGCCACATCCCCAGTAATAAGAGGGTGTGCACACTTATGCAACCAGGTTATTGTAAGGTTTTTCATTTATCTCCCTTGAAGATTTCAGTTAGTTTTTCAATTGAATTGTTCACATTATAGGTGACATTAAAAGCGGACAATGTTCTGACATGATTTATATTTGTCTCATTCTTTTACATCACAACAGGGGTGTGTATACTTTTTATATACACTGTAATTGTTTTACTGTCAGTACTAAGCCTTCTGTTTTATTACTGCTGCAAACTCTCCCACACATCATTGTCTTTGGTGCACATTGGTGTGCTGGGACCCTTTCAAACTGTTCACTTTTTTTGCCTTGCAGCCTAAAATGAAAACACATAAGACCTTTTCCGGGTTTTTGTACACACAGTAACCCATAATAAGTGAAAAAACATCTAAAAATTTCTGAAAAGTAATTAAAATAACCTATATGGATAATCCTTACCCTCAAAGTTAATAATAGTTGGAACCACCCTTTTCTTGAATTTTTGTGTTTTGGAAAGTATGAAGGTGCCATAATGTCTGTCCTCAGTGGGACATCCTAATCTCAAACCACTGAGCCAACTGCTTCTTCAGAGGAGCTGACATAAGTTGCTGGGTTAAAGTAGTCCCCACCACTCAGACGAATGAGGTGTGACAAAAGACCAACAAAGTAGTGAAACGACATCTGTTAAATTAATTACACTGCTGTTTGATCTTTTGTTGTGTGTCCCATGAAGGGATAAACTCCCTGAGTAGTTTCAGTACTGTACATGTTATATCTTGTTAGTTACAGGGAAATGTTTGCTGGACGATGGATTCAGTGAAACAAAATGTCAAGTTCTGGATGATGCTAGTTGTTTGTCATGGCAGTTTCTTTGTTTTCATTGTTGTAGCCAAGATGAGGTGATTCTATTGCTGATGCATCAGAGGAGTTTGGAATTGATCTGTCTGTTTAGTATAGTTAAGTTTAGTTGTGGGAGTCCATAATTAATGGATTCTCCTATCACACGTTTCATGCTATAGTGTTTAGATATGTAATACTTTAAATGGTATACTTTGCAGCCTTTTAGACAATTTGGGAGGACATTAAGTCTTATTACTTGATTGGAATTAATTGTATAACTATGAAATATTGATCACAGCAACATTCTCAATTCATGTAAAATCACTCCAGTATAGTAATTGGGAACCTATGACCATACTCGTTTTTTTAGAGCTAATGATAAATACACTACTAGGTTTTAAGCGGTAAATTTTTACCTCCATTAACTACAACATCTCAACTGTGTTTAATATTTGTTCGATGATTTAATACATAAAATAGTTCATAGCCATTAAAATCTAAATATGGATTTGAAATGTCACATGCTGTGGCATGGATCCACAAAACAACCAAGCTGGGTTCAGTTTATATTCACATGTTATTTTCCAGGTCACATATCATGCCATAAAACTATTAGGGGGAACCAATGTCAGCAATGAGAAGTCCTCATGGTGGACTTATAAGGCCAAAATAATGTGCTGGCCTGTATCAGATCACCCTGTAGTTGGCAAGATAGGTTAGAATGTCTTCCCTTTTCAGCATGCCGTGTGAAGGCAGTTGAGCCAGACCCCCACATTTGGGTTGTTGGCCTCAGATGTAATGATGCTTACTCGGTTATTTTTGAAGGTCTTTGGATTTGGTTTGTGTAGCAGTAGTGCATCTTATTCATCTCAACATAGCCTTTCATTTTTTCAACTTATTTAAACAAGCTATTTTCGCATTATATTATTGTATTCCAGATAGTAAGCAATTCTGGGCCACATGCACCAATTATGTCACTGTTGGCTTGAATTTAGCCGGTGCTATGTGGGCCAAGCATGAAATACGATTCAAATTTTATTACAGCAAGCCTAATTGTGAGTTGTGATAAGTTGCAGATTTTTTTTGTATTATCATTGTTATTCTTCTTCCAATTTCATGATGTGCAATTTGTATTTATGAGCTCATTCGAACAACACAGCGTTCACATGAGAGATTGAGACCAAGCCATTCTGTGTCTCAGCACACTGCTCATTCAAAGTGTTCTCCAGAGAGTGTTCCTAAAGAACAGGACAAGAGCAACTTGTCCTACAGCCACTCCTCTTCGCCATGTGGTGCTGAGACAATTTTCACTGCTTGGTTTTTGTGGAATCCCCAGGTACTGTCACTATGCCGAGACCAGCATTCAACTCCTGGCTACAATGACACTGCCGTATCACAAGGCACTTCACTTAGCAACTAAGGAGGCTCCTATAATTTACAGTATCGGAACACCTGAGTCAACATCAAAGTTGAGTATAATACATACAGATGTTCTCTAAAGTTTGCAACAGCCCTAGCTTGCTATTATGCTCACCCTGCAAAGATGGTGAAGAGTTCATTCTGCTGACTAATAAATTTAAAAAAACTAAGTATAGAGGAAACTCTGCATTAGACTATGTTCATCGATATAGCCTATGCCTTACCGTACGGCTTGTTACAAAAAAATTTAACGTAACACTGTTAACCTAAAATTATTATTATTATTATTTTTTTTTCTTAATTAAAACTCGGATTGACCTGATAGGGGATACATACGCACGACATAGAAGAGAGACAGAGTGGAAAGCTTTTGGCTTTGATGGCTCAGTAGTAAAAATTGCAGACCTATGGGCTGGTAGAAACATGTGGTTTCAACAACTGACCCATACTGTAAGAATGGCACACTATAATGGTTGCGTCTGTATAGTGAGAATTCCAACACCTAGCACATGGCCTACAATTATGGAAACAATACCAGAACCATTGGCCATAATATGTCAATTTGCAGCACTGTCATAGTTCTATTATCAGCAATTCTCCCCTACGGACGTTTAGGTATTCACTGCACTAGGTTTGTATAGACCACCATCACAATGTCAATGGCTAACTAATTTGACATATGTGAATTTATCTGACCTACCAGAAACAGACAGAACAGGACCAGATGCAATCGATGTTAAACCATTACAAGTACCCGTTTATTTTTGTTCCAATGGAACAAATGGTGTAGTTGGAGTGTTTTTGGGAATAGCTGAGAGCAGTCGTTATGTGATTTTCTGAGATACTGATTTGGGGGTTTTCATTAGTTTTCAGTTATAATCATCAAAATAAAAAGGAATGAACACTTGAAATATATCAGTCTGTGTGGAATGACTTCATACATTATGCAAGTTTCACTTTTTGAATGGATTTTCTGAAATAAATACACTTTTTTATGATATTCTAATTACATGACCAGCACTTGTACATATTGACATTCCGAATCAGATTACGAAACCTGAAGTGGTTAACCCAACTCTGTTTGCAAATATGGCATTAGGTCATTTTAAGGATAATTGGTGGGATTGTGGAGATTGCATATAGTTTTCTCCCTAATGGGTGGACTGGATGCTGTTATATGGCAACATTGAAACTTCCATATGATGTTTTGACAGTAAGGCAGTTGCAGCAACACTTTGTATCTAATCATACACAAGTTAATGGTACACATGGAAGTAGGAATAGGAGAGAATTGTTCCAATTTAATAACATTGAGTCATATCATTGGACAATATCCTTAGGGGAAAAATGGGGTCTCAGATTATTTCCTTGGTATCTGGCTGACCACAAATAAAATTATCTATACATTGCAGGGTTTTGCAAATAAAGCCATTAAAGGATTTGAGCTTTTGTCAAATACTGCTAGGAGTCATAGACTTACTCTATTGAAACATGAAATGGCTCTTGACTATATTTTGGCAAAACAAGGAGGTCTATGCACTGCACCAAATTTGACCGGTGATGCCTGTTACACATTGTTACCTGATTCTACCGATAATACAACCAATATCATCACAGCACTAGAACAAAGTAGTTGATACACTGCTGATTTTGCAGGTTTTCCAACTTACAAACATGTAGAGGTCTGTAAATGTTACCATAGGTACACTTCAACTGTGAGAGATGGAATATCAAAAAAATCCAGAAATATGATTTTAAATTAAATAATTTGCATTTTAAAGCATGACATTAGTATTTGATCACCTACCAACCAGTAAGAATTCCAGCTCTCACAGACCTTTTAGTTTTTCTTTAAGAAGCCCACCTGTATTAACTGCAACTGTTTGAACTAGTTACCTGTATAAAAGACACCTGTCTACACACTCAATCAAACAAACTCCAACCTCTCCACAATCGCCAAGACCAGAGAGCTGTGTAAGGACATGAGGGATAAAATTGTAGACCTGCACAAGGCTGGGATGGGCTACAGGACAATAGGCATGCAGCTTGGTGAGAAGCCAACAACTGTTGGCGCAATTATTAGAAAGTGGAAGAAGTTCAAGATGATGGTCAATCTCCCTCGGTTTGGGGCTCCATACAAGATCTCACCTCGTGGGGCATCAATGATCAGGAGGAAGGTGAGGAATCAGCCCAAAACTACACGGCAGGACCTGGTCAATGACCTGAAGAGAGCTGGGACCACAGTCTCAAAGAAAACCATTAGTAACACACTACGCTGTCATGGACTAAAATCATGCAGCGCAAGCAAGGTCCCCCTGCTCAAGATAGCGCATGTCCAGGCCCGTCTGAAGTTTGCCAATGACCATCTGGATGATCCAGAGGAGGAATGGGAGAAGGTCTTGTGGTCTGATGAGACAAAAATAGAGAATACTCAATGTTTGGAGGAACAAGAAGGATGAGTACAACCCCAAGAACACCATCCCAACCATGAAGCATGGAGGTGGAAACATCATTCTTTGGGGATGCTCTTTGGCAAAGGGGACAGGACGACTGCACCGTATGGATGGGGAGGATGGATGGGGCCATGTATCGCGAGATCTTGGCCAACAACCTCCTTCCCTCAGTAAGAGCATTGAAGATGGGTCATGGCAGGGACTTCCAGCAAAACAACGACCCAAAACACACAGCCAGGGGCAACTAAGGAGTGGCTCCTGTGATGGAGATTTTATCGATTGACACTCTTAAAGGAGTAAGACAGAGACAAAATTATCTTGGCACAATTAGCATTCTCTTGGCACAACTGCCCCTAACTTCCCCCAACAACCACATTCCTAAGGAACAATGGACAGATACCCTTAATGGTTTAGCCAGTTGAGCAGATGGTCAGAGAACCTGATGATCCTCTTACATAATACAGATGTGTGTCTCAACCAATGACCAGAGTTACATACCAGGTAATAGATAAGTAAACATGTCTCCAAAATACATTGAGAAATTGCCACAACTCTCCGTAAGAAGCATCTCAAAGTCCTGGATTTGCCTAGCCAGTCTCCAGACCTGAACACTATAGAAAATCTTTGGAGGGAGCTGAAAGTCTGTATTTCCCAGCAACAGCCCCGAAACATGGAGGATCTGTAAAAGGTCTGTATGGAGGGGTGGGCCAAAATCCTTGCTGCAGTGTGTGCAAACCTGGTCATGAACTACACGACACGTATGATTTCTGTAATTGCAAGCAAAGGTTTCTGTACCAAATATTAAGTTCTGCTTTTCTGATGTATCAAATTCTTATGTTATGCAATAAAATGCTAATTAATTATTAAATAAATCATGTGATTTTCTGGATTTGGGATTTGTAGATTCCATCTTTCACAGTTGAAGTGCACCTATGATAAAACCGACCTCTAAACGTTGGTATCTTTTCAGATGTGATCCACTGGGTGTGGAGCAGGCCGTTCCGGGATCCGCAGACTCTGGGGTTTCTGTTTTCTTCTCATCAAATCCTGACCTGAATTCTACCTCATCTGATGTCATGGAATCTCAGCCTGGCTCATTTCATATTCTACACTTATACACTCTTACACTTTTACAATGATTGGGGAATGTTTTTTTATGTTAGTGACAAAGGACTCGATTTTACCCTTTCACTAATTGTGTAACACATGACAGCTTGTTGATATTTTACGTTTGTTTTTCCATGATATAAAACTCTTTAAGTATTGATTTAGTGTGCAAGTTTAGCTTAGTTGATATTGGTGATCCTTTCGGTCTTTAGGTTTTCCCAGTGCCTGGGTTTTCCATAGGATGATGGTTTGGACTTCGTGGTCTTTTTTCAGTCATTAGCAAATTGCAGAATTTGGTTGTTTTTCCTTTGGGTTAAGTAGGATGTAATGAGGAAGTGTTGTTTTCTGCTTTATATTGGGTGTGGTGACTGGTTAGTCTCAAAGGGGGGAAATGTAGAGTATTAATTAATTGTGCATATATATTATATAATAAGGATGCATACATATATTCAATGTGCATAAACTAGGTTTATTCAATATGTGTTAAATTTGTAGGTTTTGGGTATATAATATACAGGCTGGATACTTTGCTCTATCTAGGAGTTGGGGAAACATGTGGTTTAAAATGTGGGGACCTCAGCTTTAGCTTGTCCCCCTCTCTATCAGATCTCTTGCCAGCAAATCCTTTTGGCCCCAGGCCCAAATACAGGCATTCTTTATCTTAGGTGCCCTATTGTCTTAGGATTTGGAGCATTAAGATGAGAACCAGATGTTAGAAGAAAATATAAGTGGCCACTCAAAATGTGAGACTTTGTCACACCTAGGAATGTGCACTCCTGTTGGAGGAACGGATCAACCGCTTAGAAGATTTAGTCACCAGAGCGTTTTACCGGTCGGACTGTGGGTCCCGTAGGTGAATCAACAAATGCTAATGCTAACGAAGCACAACAGGCTAACTCAATGCTAGAGAACACTAAAGAGTTCCCTATACTTGACAGAATGCAGTCAAAACTGGTGTATATATTAAAGCAATTTAAGCGTGGGTGACTGAATGAGACGATAACACAGCTTGAAATACGTGAAAGTGAACAATTCATTGACTCTGTAGAAGCAACTCTAGGGGTCGAGCACAGATTGGTATACATGGGATTACTTCAAATCTTGACCACTCTGCCACGGACCTGGCTGACACTCTCCCTTGGACATGTGCAAATGCCACTGGATTAAGCGCAGCGGCTTTCAAACCAGCCTTCCCCAATGAAACATTTTACTGGCCAAACACTGCGGCTAGACCGAAGTCATCAACTCCAGCAGGGACTTGGTCAGACGTCGTGCGCCACAGAGGCAAATCCAGCTAGAAATCAAATAAGAGAGCATCAACCCTCAATCCACCATCTGAACTCTCACTGCAAAACAGGTACGGTCCTCTGACTAGGAATGAAATGTGTGTAAATAAACCCAGGGAAGCTAACCACAACACCAGCATTAGGGCTAATACAAGAAATAGCCCTAAAACCACTGATAGGACGAGAGAAAGAAGAAACGTGGCAAACTATAAACCTGGTGCTACCTTGATTGGGGATGACATAACAAAGCATAGATTGGCAAAGACTGAAATCCTAACCATGGCTGACACAGTCAAAGAGCTAACGGAAATGCTGCCAGTTATTCTCTCTGTAGTGCTACAATTCTTAACGAGACAGCACCTGAAGTATTTGGCTACATGAATACGTGTCGTAATGGTAGGAAAGGAGGTGGAGTGGCTGCCCTATTCAAAGATACATTCCAGTGCAAAGAAAATACACTGGGTAATTTTATTTCTTTTGAATACCTCTGTTTTACAATGACGTGTACCCCCCAAAATTGTGTTTTTAACCATTTACAGACATCCGTGATAGTCTGCAGATTTTATTGATGATTTTGCCACTACTTTCAGTCATATCAGTTGATTATAACTTGTTTATTATTACAGGGGATTTTAACATCCACATAGATAATAGTACGGACAGTAATGCCGCATGTGAAAGAGCGTGCACACACTCAAGGCCATGTTCTGGATATCAATATTTCCTCAGTCGTGGTTAAAGACATGGCCCTGTCTGATCATTTCTGTGTCTTTTTTTTATCACTTATCACCCCGAATGTTCCATTAAACCCTGTTTCTATTAAGAAAATGTACATTAATGAGAGTACCAATGCTCAGTTTATGAAAAGAAAACTATGAGCAAACAGAAAACACCATGGAGAACAACCATGATGGTAAGCGCCCTAAAAAGAGAATTCAGGAAAACAGAACGCAAGTGGAGGAAAACTAAACTTCCAATTCACTATGACATCTATAAACAAAGCCTTGGTAGCTTCAACAATGAGTTACGCAGAGCCAGAGAGCAACATTTATCAGGAATGATAAATGAACAAAAATATCAATAATGCCCGCACTCTATTTGTTATAGTCGACAAGCTTAAAAACCCAATAAAGCAGATAGCATCAGAACTCATGTCCACTGTGAAATGTAATGAATTTGCGTGTTTGTTTAATGAACATTTAAAGTATTAGACGGACCATCAGAACTACACAGATTAATCATCACTACGACCACCAAGACATAACTTGTTTATTATGTCACAATTTACTACAATTGATAAAAAATCCCTAGAAGAAACAGTTCAACATCTACATGACATCTACATCTACAGCTTCTACATGTTGTCTCGGCACACTGCCATCAGACTTTTTAAAAACAATTTTGAACTCTATAACAAAGGACCAGCAGCAAATAGTTAATAGTTCCCTGCAATCGGGTATTTTCCCAACATCTCTAAAAACAGCTGCCATTAAGCCCCTAATAAAAATTTAATCACAGAATGCATCTATAATGAACAACTACAGACCTGTTTCTAATCTCCCTTTTATCGCAAAGATCATTGAGAAGGTTGTATTCAATCAGCTCACCGATTTTGTGACCTCAGGAGGTCTCTTGGACAAATTTCAGTCAGGCTTCTGACCCCACCATAGTATTGAAACAGGCCTGATTATAGTTTTAAATGATATATGAATTAATACTGATTCAGATAAAATAACAGTTCTAGTTCTACTAGATCTCAGTGCAGCCTTTGACACTGTAGATCATAGAACACTTATAGATAGGCTGAAAAATTGGGTAGCACTTTCTGGGACAGTAGTTGTTCAGATCTTATCTAGATGGCCGGAGTTACTTTGTCACCATTGGTAATCATGAATCTGATAGGGTGGCTATGACATGCGGAGTTCCACAGGGATCAGTTCTCGGTTCTTCTGTTCAATCTCTATATGCTACCTCTGAGCAAAACTCTACAGACCAACAACATTTACTACCACAGCTATGCTGATGATACTCAAATATATATGTCTCTAGAACCATATGACAACAGCACAATAGACTCTCTGTGTCACTGTATAGAGCACATAAATACCTGGATGAACCAAAATTGTCTTAAATTAAACCAAGAAAAAAATATTATTGTGTTAGGCAACAAAAATAAAAGAACAAGTATTAGTAAAGAGATGGATTCTTGGGCCCTTAAAACCAAGGATCAAGTCCATAATCTTGGTGTTCTGATAGACTCAGACCTTACATTTAACAGTCATATCAAATCGGTCACTAAAACAGCATTCTACCATCTGAAAAACATATCCAGAATCAAAAGCCTGGTGTCCCAAAAATACAGAGCCCAGAGTCCAAACTAAACATGGAGAAGCTGTGTTTAGCAGTTATGCTGTACCCAACTGGAATAAATTACCAGAAGATCTTAGACGTTCACCAAATGTGTCCATTTTTAAATCCAGGCTAAAAACACTTCTCTTTGCACGTGCCTATGACTGAGCTCTCAAACGCAACCCCACTGTGAGCCTGTTTTTATAACAGCACTGTTTAGTATTACAGTTTTTCTAGCTTCCTTTGTTTTATATTCTATTTCTATTTTATTATTCTGTGTTATAGTTCTTCTAGCTTTCTGTTTTATATTTTATCTTGATTCTATTATCATATGTTGTATTATTTATGCTGTTTTTATATTTCTCTTCTTAATTTGTTATGTTATTAAATGTATATCCTGCTTTATTTTACCATTTGTAATGCAAGTTCTGGTGATATCAGAGGAATAACCTGACACGGACACGGGCGGGGATCCAAGTGCAGCCTGGACTGGAGTAGCGACGGTACAGACAAGCGGAAGGCAGAGTCGTCGGGGACGGGCAGGAGGTCGAGTACCGAGCGGGCGGCGAAGGTACAAACAGGGAACAGGCGGAGTAGTCGGAGGCAGGCAGACGGTCGTAACACGAGAGTAAGGCGAAGGTACAGGCTG
>JACXGJ010009902.1:0-23161 GCA_016801105.1 Esox niger | reverse complement strand
TCTTCCCCATCAGCCATCGTACACGTTGCCGAGTTAGTGCTCAAGCTGTATGCCACAGTTCAAAAGCTATTTTCTTACACGGAACTTCTCTTAATAAACGAGTGCAAAACAGCTTCTCAAAAATCGCTAAAAACTCTGCATTGACTGAATATAGGCTTGCTAACAGCGTAGGCTCTTGCTAGGGGTGAATCACGTTGCTATTTCCAGCATGGAGCAGTTACAGTTTAACTTTCGTTTTCATCCAATCTCACTAAGTATCTTCATTCATCCGTATATCTTCGTATCTTCTTAATACTGAAAGATAAAAAGGAGTTTTCGATACCTGTTCTCGTAGAGTACTTCAATGGATTACCAGTTCCAACGTTAGCTTCCAATCCTTTTCACGTCCTAGCCACGTTCTTCTCCTTGTTAAGGCAATCCAGTTAAGCTCGGCTAAGCTAGTTTTTTGACTAGATATAGTGGCACTCCGTCTGTTCTGAGTCTTCTGTACCACAATTTTGAGTTCAGTCTTAGAAACTATTAATTGACACGCGAGTGAGACAAGTAAATCTTCCATAAAAAATGTTTACTAGAAAACTTAGAGTTACAAGTTCACACGGTCAAAAAACTATGTCGCTTCCAACATCTCTGAGCTCAAATCTCAACTAAAAGTTCCATACGCAGGTATAACCCTGACGTAACGTCATCTGATTGGAAGCTTACATTCTTACAAGTTATTCAGCTTTTAAATGCAATACTAAATTATATAGTTCAACCTAAACATTCTTTCAAATCCTAATGAAATTATTTATCTTCAGATACCTTTTTAAATCTTTTTAAACTAAATTATTATAACACATGAAATCATGAATTTGGCTCTTACACCACCTGTTGGTACTTGAAAAGGGGGGTTCTATGTTAGCGGTAGTCACCATACATCACAGTGACATCATGTTGTAGGATACAGTTTTGAATGACTTGATGTTGTAGTATGATGGCTTGTTTCCTGCCTACATTCTGTTGCTGCAACTGCAACAGTCCTGAACTGAGTTCTTAGTCGTGATTGACCTGGTTGTGAATGTCTCTGTCAACCAGGTCAGGACTGCACATTTCTCACTCACATGTTGAAACAGCAGAACATACATTTTATTATGTCAAGTGTTTTGTTGTGATGTTGAACTTTTCTTAACCCTGTTGCTATTCCTTACAGCTGGCTGGTACAGGATATTACTATACACGACTGATTCGTTTAGTCACTATATCTCATGTTGTTTTCACTGAGATCCCTATTGACGATGTTGACTATTTCTTTGATGATTCAGATACCTGCGCTTTTTCTGGCCATTCCAATTTTTAGGATGTGGTTGTTGTTGCTCATGCCTTGGTGGAGAGCACGTGTCTGCTCTCCACTTACTGCCCATGCAGTTGAGTTGTTTGCTTTCAAGGTTTTGAACCTTGGACATTTTGCCTCAGATATTGGATAACTGGAGTTTGGATCCATGGATCTACACTGATCTGTATTGGTTCTCCTTATGTGTTTGGTTTAATGCATGATTTTGTCATACTGTTGAAGCACCTTGGCTTCGTTTTACTTGGGAATCTATTCACCACTCTTCTCTGGTGTTTCTTTCTTTGATTCCATCTTTTCTACACAGTCAATTCTTGTTATGGGGTATTGAGCTCATACCCCTAACGCTGACTGTGTCTTCCCTTATTGATGCCTCTGGTGTGTGACTGACTGGGGATTTGTGCTCAGTCATACTGTGGTTCTTGTAAATTTTTTCTGGCTTAATTGACACATGGCAGGAAGGACCCATGTGTCAAAAGGAGGGATGGTTGACAATTGTTTTTGCTGAGACATTTTGGAAGAGCTATCTAATCTGTGTTAATTCCAATATTGGTTAAGGTGTATCTGGGGCTGTGGGAGTGCGCAATGTCCTCGGGCACCCCATAGTGCCGGAAGACGTGTGTAAAGAGAGCCTCGGCGGTCTGCAGGGCCGTGGGAAGACCGGGCAGAGGCAGGAGACGACAGGTCTTAGAAAACCGGTCCACAACGACCAGGATGGTGGTATGGCCCTGGGAGAAAGGGAGATCGGTAAGGAAGTCAACAGATAGGTGGGTCCATGGCCGTTGTGGAATGGGTAAGGGGTGCAACTTACCCATAGGCAGGTGTCGGGGTGCCTTACTCTGGGCGCACACAGAGCAGGAAGAGACGTACACCCTCACGTCCTTAGCCAAGGTGGGCGACCAGTACTTCATGGCCAGGGCCCGCAGCGTGTGCCCGATACCAGGATGACCAGAGGAGGGAGAGGTGTGGGCCCAGTAGATGAGCCGGTCACGGACAGACGTCGGCACATACGTACGGCCCTCAGGGCAGGAGGGTGGTGAGGGCTCGTCACGGTGTGCCGAACGACGTCCGCGTCCAATTCCCACACCACTGGTGCCACAATATATGACTCCGGTAGTCAGACCACATTCGGACGCGTCCACCTCCACAACGAACTGGAGCGACGGGTCGGGATGGGCCAGGACCGGAGCGGTGGTGAAACTGTGTTTCAGTTCCACAAACGCCCGCTCCGCATCCGTGGTCCACCGTAACCGTGTCGCCCCACCTCTCAGGAGGGAGGTGATCGGAGCCACGACCCGGCTAAAGCCCCGGATAAACCTCCTGTAATAATTAGAAAAGCCTAAAAATCGTTGCACGCCCTTTACCGTGGTTGGGGTCGGCCAATTACGCACGGCATCAATGTGGTTCTCCTCCATAGCCAAACCCGTGCGCGAGAAACGGTAACCCAGGAAGGATACGGACGACTGGAAAAACAGACACTTTTCGGCTTTCACGTACAATTCATGTTCCAACAGTCTAGCAAGCACTTTACGCACCAACGAGACATGCTCAGCGCGAGTAGTCGTATAAATCAAGATGTCGTCAATATATACAACTACCCCTTCGCATAACATGTCCCTGAAAACATCGTTGATGAAAGATTGAAAGAATAATGGAGCATTCATTAAACCGTATGGCATCACTAAATATTCGTAATGGCCCGTGGTAGTACTAAAGCAGTGGTTCTTAACCTGGGTTCGATCGAACCCCAGGGGTTCGGTGAGTCAGTCTCAGGGGTTTGGCGGAGGTCAAGACACATAACCGACTCATATGATTCGTGATGACACGCCCTGCTTGGCCATCATTGGCTGCAGGTGATCACGCTACATCGCTTGGCTAATCTGTGCTGCAGGACATTTGGTGCACACAGTAGTCGACCTGTGAATGTCGTGATGGTATGTCGTGTGACTTCTTTCTTAATATTTTAATCCCTTCATACTAACTATGTCGACCAAAAAAAGAAAGTGGTCGGACGAATATGTACAATATGGATTGTACATATTGCCAAGGTGAAGCCGCCCATTTCTGAACTGGTCTCTGAAAGGCCACAGCAGAAGTCACACTGATTTGCAGTAAATATTCATTATGATGTTTTTTTTTGTGTGAAAATCATGTTTTGACGGTTTTGTTCTTTGAACACAGTCATGTTGATGCACGGTTCATTTTGTGCACCAGTAAAATATATACCCATGTTTTGAATTTGAAAATGTCATGTTTTATTTTTCCAATTAAGGGATCAGTGAATGCGCATATGAAACTGGTGGGGTTCAGTACCTCCAACCAGGTTAAGAACCACTGTACTAAAGGCTGTTTTCCATTCGTCCCCCTCCCGGATACGCACCAGGTTATAGGCACTCCTGAGGTCCCACTTTGTGAAAAAGCGGGCCCTGTGCATTCTCTCGACCTCCGCAGAGATTAAGGGGAGAGGGTAGCGGAACGGGATGGTGATCTTATTACAGCGCCCTGTAATCGATGCACGGCGCAAACCACCGTCCTTCTTTTTCACAAAGAAGAAACTCGAATTGGCACGATGGGAGCACTGTCTGGACTTTCCACCATGGTTGAACCCACGGAAACACCCAAACACCTACCTTGGCACTTCTGCAACCACCCCGAAAGGACCGGACTAGACCACGAAAGATGTTTCGACCAATTGCTCAAACGAGAGGTTCACGTCTCGACATGCTAGCTCCTCTGGGACGTCCTCCCGAAGGCTACAGCGGTAGTGGTTGAATAGGGCCCGGTCGTTCCACCCAGAACCCGCTGCCAGGGTTCGGAACTCCAGTGCGAACTCCTGTGCCGATCTCGTCCCCTGCCGTAGATGGAAAAGCCGTTCGCCTGCCTCTCTTCCCTCGCGTGGATGATCGAAGACGACCCGGAAGCGACGAACGAACTTGGCATAGCTGCCCTGGAAGGGCCCCTCGATGTTCCAGATGGCGGTGGCCCATTCCAAGGCTTTGCCGAACAGTCAGGAGACGAGTGAGGAGATCTTCTGGGTATTGGTCGTTGCAGGATGAATCGCCTGGAGTGCGATGTCCACTTGGAGTAGAAAACCCTGACAGCGGTCCGCCGTCCCGTCGTAATCCCGGGGAAGCGGGATGGGCATCGCTCCAATTCTGGGATGGGTAGGCTGGGGAGGCGGTAATGCAGCCGGTGCTGCGGGAGAGGACCGGGCCAACTCTAGGCGCTGAACTGCCTGGACGAGGGTGTTCATAGCGGCGCCTAGGTTGGCCAGCATGTTGGTGTGATCATGTATGATCTCCGCAACACCGGCTTCTTTTTGAGCTTGGTGCTCCATTCTCTTCCTTTTCTTTTGATGTGTTTTTCTGTCAGCGTTCTGGTGATCGAGGAAGGAGGAAGCGGACTGCGGAGCTATTACGTTTAGGTTCATTTAATAAAGATGAGCTGACATATGCTCTATTTAGTCGAGACAATAACACACAAAGACAAAGGGAGTAGAGGGAACATATATACTGAGGGGAATGACTAAATGATGATCAGGTGCGCTAAACGAGACAACAGGTGCAATGAGTTGATGAGATGGGGCGATGGTGTCAGAATGGTGTGTATGGATTAATTATTGTTCAAAAACAAAGACGGGACACTTCCCATTTGCTGATTACAGAAAAATGAGATGCACAGACATGCTAGAAATCTTTGGTGGTCCTTGTGTAATTATGCTGAATTTAAAATATGCTAATGATTCATGTTATGTACAGTATGTGTAGTTGCTCTCCTTTCTGTCAAATCCCCATGTCATCTCACACCAGTTACCATAGGAAATCATACTCTCTGATTTTTTTCATGTAGCCTTTTCGTTTGGCAATAAATTTAATAGTTTAATAACTTGTCGGGTTGATATAAACATAACTAGACATTCACGGAATTACCCTTGGTGACGTAATTGGTTTATGGTTTTATACACTAGGTATCACGGTCGAACCGACTAGGAATGCTAATTGCTCATTTGTTTAAGTAACACCAATAGTAGGATAAGCATGGATATTACCCAGTGTAGTAAATATTACCATCATGTTGAGACTGGGTTAAACATACATTCTGAAGTTTGTATTTAATATTATTGTAGGCTGTTTTCATAAGTAATTAACATAATTCTACAGGAAAGTTGGGCCTGAAACCTCTATCTTTGTTGGCGGCACCTACTGTGTATGGTCATTACTACTGTATATGGTTCAATGGTGTTTACCGTGCCTCCCTATGGGGTGGCTAGGATGTTGTGATTTTACCTGCAACAGATCCACCTGGTGGCAGTCAGTGTGCACATTGTGACTTGGCTAAACCAAACACTGTGCCTCGTAATCATCGGCGTATTACTGCTGGCGATAAGCTTGTAGCTACTGTTTTTCCATGGGATGATTTCTGTCTGGTTTTCACCTTGTGGATGAAGTTGGTAAAGAATTGGAAATCCTAGTTAACCTTAGTTGTACGGTTTGAAAGTTTGTCCATAATATTTCAGTTGATTGTTTGGTTTCTACGCAGAATTATGTAGCATTAGATTACATTTTGGCCAAGGGAGGGGTGTGTCTGTACCTGAAAGGTGAGAATTGGGGAACTTTCATCCACTCCAAAGATTCAAATGTTACTAATATTATTAATCATTTGAAGGGTTTACAAGATGAAGTCATAGTGAAATCTCGTCCAAGGGGTGAGATTGTTTTGTTTAGAGGTGGTTTGGTCCATTTGGGTTGAAAAAAAATATATTTAGTGTTTTCATTTACTTTCTTGCACTGGATAATTATTCCTTGTTTTATGTGTTTGAATGACTGCAAGTGTTTTTGTCAAATCTATTCCTGTTGGTGATGTGAAACTATAGCTGTATCACTGATTGTGTTATTGTTGATGATTCTGGACTGGCATATATTGCATTGGCAGTTATGAGTTTATATTCATTTCTATGGTGGTTTAATTTAGTATGCTGTGACCTAGGTCAATGAGTAATTAACAGTCCACAGGGTTCTCTGTTTATCTGTTGAAGAGATCAGCTTGACTAGAGAATGACCTGGCATCTGATCTTTGTTCAGCGTGTGAGTACTTTGAGTTGGGGGCATGGCCAGTGAAGAAGCTACAAAGACGCCTGTCGTACCTAGATTTTTTGATTACTCTGAGTGTGGTCATACTAGGTGGCCGTATATTGATTATCCCATGTGCATGTAAAAATAAAAAACCTTTATAGAACTTTGGACTCAAGACCGATACATTTTTCTTTAACAATATACGCCACATACAGTCTATTGACCCCGTCACTTCCTGGTTTGCAGGTAGCCGTCATCAATACAGAACTGTCCTTCACACCCAACCGCATCCATACCCTCAGCAGCCCGCACTAGCTGGGTTGGCATCCACAGTGCCCTGCAATCCCTGTCCCTTGTGGTTTCCTTCTATAGAGGCAGATTGGGGAACTTCCTGTTGAAAGCAGACCTTTCTAGGCGACCAAACCAAAGGCTGTATTTGACAGACCTCCTTAGTTGCAACTCTCTAACTTCTTTAAAAGATTATTTACAATGTGTTGTTATTTACAATATGTTAATTGACATGCACCTTACTTTGAATTCAAGAACTCCAGGTCTTACAAAACTTAGGTCATTAAATGTGGAGAGACCTGTGATGGTGAGGTGACGGACAGCTCCGCCATCTCCCGCACTTCCGGTTTTCCCAACATTCATTAACTCATCCCGGTCCCCTTCTTTGGTCTTGTCTTTATTCGTTACTCTCACCAGATTCCAATTATGTCATTTGTAGGTGGTTAAATGTTTCTCCTCTGCTCCCCTCGGTTGTCAGTCATTGTTACATGTCCCGATGTGTCCCGTGAGTTTTGTTTCATTGTGTTTGCTTTAATTTAGTAGTTTTCTCCAGTGCTCTGTGTTTTCTTTTGTTTGTGTTTGTACAATAAAGATTGCACCTACTGCTACCCTTGCACGCGTCTGGCCCGTTCACTCCACAACGTCATGATCGTGACAAGACATTAGAAGGCCTACCCAGCCTGGAAGGTCAAGTCACACAAACTGATAAATCTAAGAGCAAGAACATGCTTACCTTTTAGCGCGGCCATGCGTTATTTATGTCACTCGACCCTCAGCACCTCTAGCAACCGTCACCCCTGGTCCCGTGCCAATCTCAGCAGTGCCTCCAAGAATATGTCATCGAAAAATGTATTGTCTAGCCAAAAAGGATGTAACAACTCAGAAAGATGCAATAACTCAGGAGTTTGTGGATTAGCCCAAATGCATCGATTAACTATTACAATTTGGACTCTTAATATGTTCACCTGGCACAGCCAGAAGAGGACTGATCACCCCTTGAGCCTGGTTCCTCTCTAGGTATCATCCTAAATTTCAGCCTTCTTAGGGAGTTGTTGCTAGCCAATGAAGTTCAACAATACTGTTGTTTACTCCTTTGGGTTTCAGCCGGGTTTTTTGTGAATGCACTTTGTGACAACTTCTGATGTAAAAAGGGCTTTATAAAATACATTTAACTGATTACCTTCCTGGCCATCCCCTTAGGCTAATTTATGGGCGGATCTTCCTCCCTATCCGCCACCATTGTTTCACAACCTTTCAAGATCTGTTCCTTGTTAAAAATTAATGGCAGAGGCTTTAGAAACTTGTATTAAAATAAAAGAGCCATTAGGGCCCTTTTCATTCATTATTACTTGACTATTCTTGATTATGCCAAAACAGTAATTATCTCATTACAATACACATCTCATTGGTTATATCTTTGATTATATATGAACGTACCGTATTGATTACTGTAACTCACTTCTCTTCGGTCTTCCTCTCAAACGTATACAAAAACTTAAACTGGTTCAGAACCCTGCCGCTTGTATCATCACCAGAACATTTTCTACTAATCATATAATTCTTGATCTTGAGCAGTTACATTGGACCCCAGTAAAACACTGCATTGATTTTAAGATTCTGTTCCTCACGTTCAAGACCATTCACAACCTTGTTCCTCTGTACCTCACTAACATTCTTCATGTTAATATACCGACCTGTACTCAGGTCTTCTATTCACCTCACTGTACCTACTGCACCTTTTGACCACTATGGGGTTTACAGCCTTCAGCCACTCTGCCCCTTGCCTCTTTTAGAAATCAGCCGTCATATAGTGGTGTAATAATTATTTGCATACCCGGTTGTCAAGGGAGGGAGTAGGTCATTTATTTATTGCAGCATTAGATAGTATTGTTCATGAGGTTACGGACCTGGTCTTCCTTACACAACCTCAAACTCATCTCACTCAGTCTCTTCTCACTCTAATGTTGGTTACAAGCTGTTAAATACATTCAGGGGCGTGTTCACCTAGCAAAGCCTAGACAGTAACCCCCTTGCCAACTGGTCAAGGTAAACATTCCTGTGGTTACCAGAGCGCAACCTACAAAGAGATAATCTAAACAGAGAGATTTCCTGTTATTCTCATTATCTAGGCACATTCACTTCTACTGAAATGAACTTTCATATTGTAGTTGTTAATGCTCAGATCCCACACCTCTGTAATCCTCTTTCATAAGACATCCGTAACATCAACTCGCTTTTCATTTTCAAAACCCATTTGAAACCTCATCCTTTCACACTGGCATATTCAACATGATCAATATTCATCTGCTTATAGCAATGTTCATTATCACGATTCATCTGCTTTTAGTAATGTTTTGTTAGTTTATATTTTTATTGTGATTTGTGTCTTGTATGGTGACCATGTGTGCATTGAAAACCACCTAAAAATAAAATGTATTATTATTATAATTATGTCTACAGCACCTGAGGAGTTTAGCCAAAGATATCTGTTGTAGGCACATCCTATACAAGTTAGCAGAGACAAAATACTAAATTATTGGATTTTACTTAGCATAAGCAATATGATGTCATTGTACTATGGAATAACAACATTTCTACCACAGTCTGAGATATTTATTTTTATTTAGAAAAACCTATGAAATTCTACAGACCAGAGGTAATTCAACTTCAACCCCCACGGATTTCAGGGTTCTGGCCAAAGCTGGTATGAACCAATCAGACCACAGTTGTGTGATCAGGGCTTCTAAATGGTCTGTGTAATAAAATATAGGTCATAGAGGCACCGAAGCTGTCGTTTAATTCAACTCTTAAAGAGATTTTTAAAATATGACTGATCATGCAAAAAAACTAATTTCTTGAAGAATATTGATCGTATGAAGCCATTTATTATCACATAGTTGTTTGGCTACTTTTTAAATCATTATGCTAGCAGATATCGCAGAAATCACCCAAATTGCCCTGATCAAAAGTTTATGTACCATTGAATGTCTGGCCATTTTAAAGACACACAAGGTGACACAAAGGTGAAAATGGCAATTAGAAGTGAATTTCCAACACCTGTGGGTTTTGAATTGCTAATAGTGTCTCTGTATGAGTTTGTTAGCTCTCACGTGGGTGCACTGAGTAGGATAGATACTGAGCCATGGGGAGCAGAAAAGATCTGTCAAAAGACCTGCGTAACAAGGTAATGGAACTTTATAAAGATGGAAAAGGATATAAAAAATTATATCCAAAGCCTTGCAAATGCCAGTCATTACTATTCAATCCCTTATTAAGAAGAGGAAAATTCTGGGATCTCTTGTTACCAAGCCAAGATCAGGTAGACCAAGAAAGCTTTCAGCCAAAACTGCCAGAAGAATGATTCAGGACACAAAGAAAACTCACAGGTCTTGAAAAAGACGGTGTGGTTGTTTCATGGAGCACAATACGAGGATACTTGAAGAAAGATTAACTGCATGGTCGAGTTGCCAGAATGAAGCCTTTACTGCGCCAATGCCACAAATAGCCCGGTTACAATATACCCGACAAAACCTTGACACACCTCACCACTTCTCGCACACTGTAATTTGGATTAACGAGACCAAAATAGAACTTCATGGTCAACCATTAACACAATGTTTTAAGAGGGGTCGACAAGGCTGCACGCTGCGCATGTGATGCTCTTGGACTTTCCAGCACGACAGTGACCATAAGCACAAGGCCAAGTTCACCCTCCAGTGGTTACAGCAGAAAAATTTGAAGGTTCTGGCGTGGCCATCATAGTCTCCTGACCTTAAAATTCACTGTGGCATATAGAACAGTTTTTTTTCTATGGCGCAATATGTATTTCTTATGCATTGAGTTACATTGTGGCCAATAAGATGGGAGGAGTTAAACGCCAGCAACAATTGCAAATACACAGTGCCCCTTGATTTTTTTGCATATAATCACTCTATTGAGTCTGCTGAACATTGCTTACAATACATTTACTGTGGTGTATAGAATATTTTTTCTGTATTAGTCAATATGTATTTCATATTCTTTGAGTCACATTGTGGAAAAAGAGGGTGTGGAAACTATTGTGTTGCTAAATGTAGCACACCATTCCCCATGATTAGACTGTTATGTCTTACTCTACACACTCTCTTGAACATTTCCTACATTGCTTTCTCTGCGGAATATTCAATAGTTTATGAGCTATGATGTAATATGTATTCCATATTCAGTCATTGGCATTGTCTGAATTTTGCCCTTTGAACGTTTTAATACTCACTTTTTAATAGAAAATACTCTTAAATATGATCAAATATAAATTGTTGTCAATGTTTGGAAAGGTACATTATCTTGATCATTAGTAAACTACATTTATGTCAGTTGTGAAGTAATATATTGGTCTATTTTATTTGAAAAGATTCCACATTTCCGTGACCCGGAAGTGTTTTTTAATATTGCTCACGGGACGCTGATGTTGTATGATTATGCGTAGCTGGAGGGTCACATGTTTAGGTAGTGACGTTGTATTTTGGAAACAATGTTTCAATGAATATTTAAGCATATAGAATTCATTCAATTTGACTATGAAGTCAGTAATTATACGTAAAGGGTAACGTTGCCTTTCATAAGTATTTTTGTTCAGTTCTGCTATTGCATTGAAGCTAGATATGTAACAGTGTCAGTAGACTGGGCAGACAGCTAGCATTAGCTAGACCAGAGAGTTTGTGTAGGCGTAAAACGAGAGAGGATTGCTTTTATGGTTGTAATGTGCGATATTTATTTTTCTACGTGGTATTTTTGACAATTATTTTCGATATGGTAATGTTACGTCATTGTGCTACAACGGTTTGCTTGTTAGCTTGCGATAGTGGAGTGCAGTTGATTATTACTTGCTAGCTAGTTAGCAATGCCTTTGTCTTTTACTCTGTTCTGGCATAATGCGTGACACTAATGTTCACTTTATTTTAGGAGATGGAGAGCCACTAAGACATCTATCTAGCTACATTAGGCATTTGAACATATAATATTATTGACTAGAAATGTATGGCTGCATAGTTGTAGTTATTCGTTGGCAAAAGTGAAATGTTGCTTTTTCGGTTATGCTGGCTATCTATCGTTAGTTGACTAGCTAGCAGTAACGTTGACGTAAAATAGCACTGTTGTGAGGAACCGATTGCTGTATTTGACCAGATCTGCTATATATGTGTTGTTCTTCAGTTTTCACCTACTTAGCTAAGTCGTTGAAATAATGTACAAAAATATTTCAACCAATTATATTAGATAGCTACAGTAGCTGAATTGCAATTCATACTTGGAATCACATTTGCTGCTTCCCACCACTCAATGTTTAGAGAAATTAAGCTTGCATAATCATTTTTTGGGGGAACAACAAATACTATCCTAGTTGATTATTGAGCTATAATGGCCTACTCGTTGGGCTCAAATGGGATCTCCTTGTGGATATATCTACACATGGCCGTCGTCATATTCTCTGGTAAGTATTTTAATAGCTACATTTATTAAATGTCAACCCCTTTCCAAGTAATCACATAGTGCTGCCCTAACATCTATTATAAAACATATTTTGGTCCTGTAGCTGTACACAACTCCACGTTTCACAAGCTATCCATGTAAAGTAAATTAATAGACCATTTAATAGACAGATGTCTATCAAACACCAATTATTACGTGGTAGAAAAACACATTGGAAGATCGTACTGTACGGCTATAAGTACATTTAATACGATTTTACTGACTCTAGGTCCAGATAATTAATATAAATGGTGGTGCTTTCGACGTTAACTTGTGCGCTTAATTGAAAATCCTTTTTTTTATCGCGCGGTTCCCACATTTTTTTGAGCCTCAGGTCCATCTACAGTTTGGACGGAAGGGTCTGGAGCACTAGCACTTGTTTTATGCAACAGTGTTCACAGACGCGTTATTTTTCGCAATATAGCATAGGGTGTAGGCTTTCATGTTCTGAATTGAGGTTACTCGACACTAGTCATTGTTAGTTGGTTACATATCATTTAGTACAGTGGATGCATTGTTCCAATTTGTCAGAAATTAGAATACCTCCATCCTTGTCAACCATTGAGCAAGAAACTAATTTATTGAGATTACAAAGAACGTCCATGCCCTGCATAAATTCCAGATCCCCTTTGGTTATTGTTTGTAGATTAATATCAATAGCCACCTTTCCTACTTTGCCTTTACTTTTCAATAACCTACCTTATGCCTTCACCCATTATTTAATTAGCCTACCTTAAACATTTGTTTGGATTTGTGAATATGTTTATGAATACACAAGAATTTAGTTGTGGACAACCATCATCATAAAAAGTTATTGTTTGCATGCCCCCACCTGAACCCCATTCTAAACACATTGACAGTCATTGCTCAATTTCCCCATTTATATTGATAGTATTTTATTAAAATGTTTGCATGTCATCTTTTTTACACTTCCTGCTTCGATTTTTGCTTGTTCTTTGCATAAAATGCATCTGTGGTTCTTTTTCTTACACTGTGTGCACCAGTGTTGTCTATTTGACCAATAATATTGCACTGTTTTTACCAATCATAGTTCATCTTGCAATCTAGAGCAAGGTCTCAATATGGTATGACATTCTGTCTTTAAAATTACTCCTCTATAAAGAGTTTAGGCAGAAGTGGTGTACGGGTCAGCTGGCACCAATGTATTAGCAACAGATTCAAGTTGTGTCAGTTTTGAGGTGGGGCCGGCATGATTCGAGCTTGTTGGGCCTGCACATTCCACTGATGCTCAGTTGGATTGATGTTGGTGTTTGGAGGCCTGGGCAACACCTTGAACTCTTTGTCAAGTTCCTCAGATACAAACAACATGGGCAGGGTGCATTAATCTGCTGAAAGGGGTCACTGCCATCAAGGAATACAATTGCCATTAAGAAGTGTACCTGGCTCTGTTATGATATTTAGGTAGGTGCACATGTCAAGTTGACATCCATATGAATGCCCGGAACGAGGGTTTCCCACTAGAACATTGCCTGGAGCACACTTCCCCAGTTAGAGTGCACATGTACACAGCCATCCATGCAATGTAAAAGAACATGGGACTCATTAAACCAGGCGAGCTTCTTCCACTGCTCCTATATGAGTGAATACTTGAGTAAGTAGGCAAACATGTCTTTTGTTTCTTATGGGATTAACATTCAACTGTAGGTCATACCTAAATGGCACAATCGTAAAAAAAAAAACGACAACAAAGAGAAAAATGAACTGACCCCTTTTCAAATGGCTGCATACCTTTAGTTCTTAATAATCTGTATTGCCCCCTTCAGCATTAATGACAGCATGCAGTTTTTTGTATATTGTCTATGAGGCCCTGAATTCTTGCCTGTGGTATAGCTGCCCATTAGGCTTTGGCAAAATGCCTCCAGGTAATGCAAAGTCTTTGGTCGTCTTGTATGAACCGCACGCTTGAGATCTCCAGAGTGGTTCCATGATATTTAGGTCAGGAGACTGATAGCCACTCCAGAACCTTCACCCTTTTCTTCTGTAACCACTGGAGTGTTGACTTGGCCTTGGGCTTAGGGTCTTTGTTTGTACTGGGAAGTCTGAGTCTCATGTGCAGCTTTTGTGCAGAAGAATGAAAATTGTCTGTCAGTATTTTCTGATAACATACCACATTCATCTTGCAATCAATTTTCACAAGATTCCCCTTTAGAGTTAACACACTCCAGATCATCAGTGAGCCACCACTATGCTTCACAGTCGGGATGGTATTATGTTTACTATAGACCTTGTCAACCCCTCTCCACACACAGCTCTTATGGTTGACCATAAAGCTCTATTTTGGTCTCGTCACTCCAAATTACAGTGTACCAGAGGCTGTGAGGTGTGTCAAGGTATTGTCGGGCATATTGTAACCCGGCTTTTATGTAGCATTGGCTTCTTTCAGGCAACTCGACCATTCAGCTAACATTCATTTTTTTCAGTTAGTTCACTTTTTGACAACGAAAGATGTAATGACTATCCAAGAAAATATTTGTCATGCCTATCCCAAATCATTATGCTCGTGTCTGATTGTTTCTGTTGAATTTTATTGCTTTGTTTTGTATGATTTGAAATGTTCTATTAATAAATATTTTGTTCCTTAACTGTATATGTAACAATGTTACAAAGCTGTAAATGGGTTTGAGGTCTCAGTACGATTTTCTTTTTAAATAATTAAATAAAAATAACCTGTGCCATTTTGTCTATCTTTCCTAGGGAATGCTGTTTGTTCCCGACACAATGAGAATATTTATGTTTCAGGGATTTCTAATGGTAAGTGGGATTAATCATAAGTAATTTACGGCCAATTTTGCTTACACTGATTAAGCCTTGTCTAGGCCTAAATAATCATATTCAGTAGACAATGCTTTTGAGCTTGTTGTTTTAGTCCTAGGCTAGGCCTAATCTCTGTCTGTGAAACCGGACCTTAATTTCTCATTTCAATGTGTTCTCAATGTGTGTGCTACAAATATCTGTTTGCAGAAGTACATTGCAGACTTTTTGAACATGCTTTTTGCGTGAACAGAACATTGTTAACTTCTAATAACCTCAGGTTAAAAAAACCTAAACAGAAGTTATCAATAGTGTCTTAATTTAACATGACTAAAATCTGAGTATTTACTCCCTTGGCTTGCAGTCCACTTGTCGTCTGCATATTAAGGAGAGGTGTTCTTATTTCTTTAGCTCACTGATTATAAAAAAGTCACAGACTTTCCTAAATGCTAAAATTAAATAATAGGCTATTAATTTATTTCTGCAGCAATTAAGGTGAGTAAAAGCAAAAACTTGTTTTTCTGGTTGAGGCTGCTCAAGAGGCAGGCAAAGGTCTACACTAGACCATGCAGCGCAATCTTCAGACAGTAAGGGGTCAAACCCTTTTTTTCCCCTCACTGTTGGTCTGAAATCTACTGGGCCAGACAGTATTTTTACTGAACTGAATAAAATAAAACATGTTATTGTATTTTACAGAGATGTAGTGTTTAAATATCATATCATCAGAATATTGATTGTTATTGCTGATTTGCATGTGTGCTGATGAAAGAAATGACTGCTTACATTCAGTTGTGCTAATAAGCTTGCAGAAATTGTGAAATTTTTGCATTGATTTTGAAAATATGACTTAAGAAACATGCAATATAACATGTAATGAAAGTGATCACATGAAGCCATTTATTATCACATAGCTGTTTGGCTAATTTTTCAATCATAATGATAACAGAAATCACCCAAATGGCCCTGATCAAATGTTAACAGAACCTTCCATGTTTGGGCCTTGTTATTGACACACAAGGTGACACACAGGTGAAAATGGCATTTAAAGGTGAATTTTCCACACTTGTGGCTTATTAAATGGCAATTATTGTCTGTGTAAAAATATTCAAGGAGTTTGTTAGCTTCCCTGTGGATGCTCTTAGCAAGCTATATACTCAGCCATGGATGAGCAGAAAACACTTGTCAAAAGACCTGCGTAACAAGGTAATGAAACTTTATAATGATGGAAAAGGATATAAAATGTTACCAAAAGCCTTGCAAATGCTGGTCAGTACTGTTCCGTCACTTATTAAGAAGTGGGCATTCTGGGATCTCTTGATACCAAGCCAAGGTCAGGTAGACCAAGACAACTAGGTAGACGAAAATTGCTGGAAGACTTATTCAGGATTAAAAGAAAAACCCAAAAGTGACCTCTGGTAAAAGACGGTGTGGTTTCAAAGAGCAAAATACATGAACAAAAATGAGCTGGATGGTTGAGTTGCCAGAACGAAGCCAATGCTACATGAAAGGCTGGTTACAATATGCCCAACAATACCATGACACACCTCACAGCCTCGGGTACACTGTAATTTGTAGAGACGAGACCAAAATAGAGCTTTATGGTCAACCATAAGCGCTGTGTGTGGAGAGGGTTTAACAAGGTCTATAGTGAACATAATACCATCCCCGCTGTGAAGCATAGTGGTGGCTCACTGATGTGTTGTGGTGTGAGCAGTAAAGGCACTGGAGATCTTGTGAAAATTGATGGCAAGATGAATGTAGCATGTTATCAGAAAATACTGACAGACAATTCTGTCTGTCTTTTTCACAAAAGCTGCGCATAGGACTCTCTTGGACTTTCCAACATGGCAAAGACCCTAAGCCATGAAAACTTCTTAAAGTAAAATAACTTATTTTCCTGCGAGATTTCTTTGTTAAAGTACAATATGCCATTGTAGACTCAAATGGATATGTAATTGAAGTGTTTAACATAATGCATCTACTTGAAGGACATTTAATGGGTTAAATTGGCAATAGGCTAAACTCTCAACCCATCAATGTTTCATTAATATTTTCAGAAATAGTTTTTTCTTAAGATTCTAATAAAATGTTGTTTGAACAGAACATTTAATATATTATTTAATTTATAATATAAAAAAACAGATGTTTCATTAATATTTAAAATAATGCCCCATAATGTAGCCTAATTCTGCAACATTATTATTTTATAGACAAATGCGTTTCAGTCGCTTATTTGTCGCATCAACTAGTTTGTTTTATCAAACCACCATCACCAGTTAAAATTCCAGAATTCCGGACATGTAGAAGAGCTGATGGACATGTTTACATAGCAATACTGTATAATAGCCTTTACTTTAACAGCAATAAAGCACAAAACTCTATGATCCAGCAAATGTTTTTTTATTTAAATTACTCAGCAGAATGAACTATCATATGTACACTTCAACTCTCACAGTTGAAGTCTACCTATGATAAAAATTACAGACCTCTACATGCTTTATAAGTAGGAAAACCTGCAAAATCAGCAGTGTATCAAATACTTGTTCTCCCCACTGTACGTAGTTGCTGATCAAACATTTTTGTGCCAGATCGCAACAATCTTTTTGCACAATATATTGTTTCCAATGTCATGTTTCCTATATAACTGATTTTGCGGTCAATGTACGAAACGTCTCAACAAATGCCACAATAATTTCCTTTTGACAGGCCCTGTGGAAAGTTATTCTATAGGCTCAGATCATTTATGGAACCTCATTTGCTGGCCTCAGTAGCACCATGATGTTTTTATTTTTTAACTGGCCTGATTGTCTCCGTTGCCTTCGACATTTCGGAGTCGCATGTAGGAATTGCGGCAGGAGTGTGCTGCTTTTGGTTCTCGCGTCAAGCTTAGTCAGATGACTGCGTAATGTCTTATTGTGAGAGTGAGCGGAGGCTCGCAATTTTCTTGTGATGGTGAGCAGAGGCTCGCTGTTTTTGTGGCAACAGATACAGGTCACACAATATCAGGCTATTTAATATGCTATTGATATACAGCTCCGGAAAAAACGAAGAAACCACTGCACCTGTTTCTGTCCTTTTCAAAAAAGTCAATGGTTTTGAGTGAGAAACAGAAGGGTTAAAATTAAGGGACTCCTGCAAATTGAACGCCTCTTACTCAAAACATTCCTTTTCAACTCTTTCTCTCAGTCCCCCCTTCAATCATGTATTAATTAATCATTACATGTTGATAAAACTAGAAATATAAAACTACAATCCAATTCCTAATGAACTGAAAAGGTCCAAACACTTTTGTTAAAAAACAATAAAGAAAAATAATAAAAAGGATTATCTGGCCTATAAGGCTTTATTATTCCTTAAATGGAATGAAAATAAGATGCAGTGGACACGGCTTGCCCTGACTCATAGCACTGTATGGCATTGCAATCATAGAGACCATCGAGATCAATCTTTACCATACACATCAAATCCCAGGCTACTATCAGTCTAACCTGTGTCCAACAGAAACAGACCTAACGTGACATATTAATGAAATGCATTGTTCATTCCCAATAAACCCTTTAAACAATCAAAGTACCCCCTTGTCGATATCATGAGTCATGCATCAACATTGTAACCACAACCCAACATATCCTGAACAAAACACAACACTCAACTGCAATGAATGTACTAGTGACAGTTTCAACCTTTGGAAAAGGAGCAAGGCACTATTAAACATTACAGGATAGCTGTTGTAATTATAAATATTAAGCAACTTCACAAACAAGTGTCAATGACCAATGTAAGGTAGTGTTCATATGTAGTCCTCTGCCCGTCTTGTGAGGAATGAACATACATACAAGATCACAATGCCAGTCCATTTAGGAAAACTATTGATTGTTAGGAATGAAGCTAGATTCCCATCAAATGTCCTGTAGTCTTCAGTCTTCTCTGTTTTGTATGCCATCAGTGATGAAAAGTTCCAATATCAGTTATTGCAGTCAGTGTTATGTGGACACAGCGAATTGCCTGGTTGTCCTAACGAGTCAGTGTAGGTGTGTAAAGGAACAGTGAGTTTTGGAAAACTTCACTAATTCAAGATTAACACCACAACAGTGTCTTCCACTGTGATGGAACCATGTGACCTGTCCAGTCAACTGTCCCGTGTTACTTTGACCCATAGTATGTGGACTCCTTCAGGTGGACTCTCCTCTCATCTCGCTGTTGATGATTCATCTAGAAATCAAGTGTGAAACCAAGTGGTCTGACCCTGGCATCTTTCTGCCATGGGAGCGGTCAGGAAGATTTGGAACTGATTGGACCAGTGTTGTTAAAGAAGTCCTTCTAGAACATGTTGCTGGTACTCACACACTCAGTTGTCTGTGTCCGGGCAGTGACGTGATGTATCATCAGAAAAGGGGTTGTGATGTCCCGATCTGTTAAAAGTATAACTGCAAAACAACGATTAGTGTGGTTCAACAGTCCATCGGACATTCGTCTTCTGGGTATGGTTCCGTCAACTCCCAAAAATGAAGACAGTAGATCAGTCCTGAAAACTTGTGGACCTCAGAAGTTCCATCATTAGTGTGAAGTGTACACCTTATTCAGGCAAGTTTCCATAAAAGTCAAATGTCAAATTTCGTTTCCCATCAAGAACTGGGTTGTTTGATGTTTCATTCAATGTGCTACGTTTATGCTCGATAGCACACGGCCAAATCAATAAATTGTTACATCTTTGCTATTCCACCATTAAAATGTTAGACCTTACGTCAAACAAACAATTTCCAAATAAACCAATTAAAACATACTGTAGATGTAAAATGTTAAACATAACAGATGCCAATGCTCTGTTATAACCATGCAAACATAAAAAAACAACATTTTCATGTAACTCCTTCTAAGTACCAATTTGATTTGCTTTGAGCCCTAAGCTCAACTCTTTCCAATCATAATCAGTAATCATATCATACATCCCCCCTGCTTTCACTTCATTAAGTCAATGGAAAGTGACACCATGAGTGAAAGCAGAATCACGGCGAATACGGCAACAGGAGGCGCCATCCTGAACCCGCACTGGCCATCAGTTAGGGACGGACATGAAAAATAGAGAATTGTTAATAGGGATGGATATGGAATCCATTCGATAAGGAGTTGCATCCTGTATATTCATCAAAACAAAAGTAAACATGTTAAAAAACATGAACAGTAACAAAAAACATAAAAGACATGAATGTGCAACACAGTCGCTTGTGCGAAGGAATTATAAACCATATAACCCATTAACAAATTTGTCTAACAGAGCTAAACAGCTCTCAAATTCTTATTTTGGCTATCATGCATTTATACATTCCTGTAGTGTCTTGGCATATGCCTAACTAAATTGGTTTGCCCACTAAGGGATAAGCTGCACAACCAAATTGTAGGAGAGAAACCCTCCAGTCCAATTCAAGTGATATACCGACTGCAACCACCAGGGTGATTATATTAGCATATCCACAGCACCAAAATTGTACAAGCAATGACCAAACTACCTTGTCACCAAAACAATGTCTTGATTAACCTTCAATATTTTAGGTAAAATTCTCCAACTTTTATTCCAAATCCCTGGCGGTTAGCCAAATTCTAAACTTTTGTACATTTTCTTTGACCACGCCTGTGGTTCTATTTATAAAAATGACTTATCTTTAACAATGGGGATAACTTTTTGGTTTCTATCCTCTCTACAGTTGGTTTCAAAACAATACATTTCAACATTAAAGCAATTGAGAGAAAAATATATTTAGCTTTTACTTAATGTTTGATTATCCCAAAACCGAATATGCTTGTGTTGGTTAAATCACCATAGTTTAGACCAGTCTGAACATTCATTATTAACCCTGAGTAATAGGTTACAACGAATCAATGTGAGAGGTTTGCGGGGGGTCATTCTTAGGGTCAACCCCCCTTCCTGGAGCTCAGGAATTTACCCTCTGCAGTTAGGCAATTAAGGTCAAATCTTTTGTTTAAAGTATAAGGAATTAAAATTCCAACACATTAAACATCTTACATGGTCCTCAGACTATCCTTTCAATTTAGCTGACATCATTCGTTAACTGAAGATTTAGATTTAGTGTCCAACCCATCCAATAGTTCTAGCTGTTTGTACACAGCAACTCAAAATTAGGGTGGAAAATATGAAAACTCTTAAGAATGACAATGGAGACAGAAAACAGATGTATGACGTCACTAGAGTCAAGGCACAATTGGTGATCCAGAGAACACTCAATGTAGGCCTTAAACACTATTAATATCAATACCCTATTTGTTCATTAGTCAATTTACCATCTTAGAATTTAAACTCCATTAACTAGTATATGGTATCTGTTTTAAAACAAGTATTATTCCAGTTATCATTGGTAATACAAACAAAAATAAACTATATTATTTAACCAAACTCAATTCAGCATTTATGATAAAACATCACATTTCATGGGTAATTAACTCACGTTGGCTGTTTTTCACCCATTTTCCAAATTTTACATGAGACTGTAATCTCAATCTTTTGTCTAAAACCAAATTGTAACATATTAAAACCAAATTCAGTGAACATGGAAAGCCATGTGTTTTACCTAATTTTAAAAAGTAATTGCCCTTTGTGTAGTGTTTCACTCTTATCAGTCATCCTGTGACGAGGCACAGAAAGAGGGAAAACACCCATTCCAACTTGGTGGAAACTAATCAATTCTCAGGGGACACAGAAAACACAATACTTTAACCCTGTGACTATTTTACCAGATTAGAAAATCATTGTACCAATTTCTAATTCATCACTAGGTTTCAGATGTACCCATGTGTGCTAGCAAAATGCAGCATGTAGTAGGCCTGGGAAAGCATACCCACATTGTCATTAGACCATGAAGGCCTAACGATTTTAAACATTATCATCAACGCAATAAAATCGTTTGACTCCAAATTACATTGTGAACATGAAAAAGCACAACAGAACCGGCTATTTCTTGAATACCCATTAAAACCTGTTGAAGCATGAATGAACAAAGCAGGCTATTTCGAATGCCTATTAAACCATGTTATATACCATCAAGTGCTTTTCAAACTACATGTAATATTTAAATAAATAAGCTTGGCTATTACCGAGGAAGGTGATCAGGTTTCCTTGATAAGTTCCAGCTTCATTCAATGGTTAGGTATGATACATTTTAGGAAATTAACATTTAGAACTCTATGAATCAGTGATTATGAAAGCTCACGTCAGTTCCTAGTATCGTCCATAATTCCAGGATCCCATAAAAGTGACTCCATCTCTAGACTCCTGTCGGTCCGCCTGGTGGTGAAACCGAATGAATTCACTCACATTGGCTCCTTTGTCTCCTTTCTCGCCTTACGACGGTTGTTCTCTCTCCGCCACCTTAACTTCCCGTTTTCTTTTCTCTTCGCATGTACCACACGCTCCGTCTGTCCATATATAACTCTCTCGGAATCCATCTCTTTTAGCCGGCAAACTTTATTTTTCTTTCTGTCCATTTCGATTTCAGGCATTATTGTTAATGATCCTTATCGCGCCAAGATTTTGAACATGAATTACAACGTCAGGGCTGCAGTCCCTCTACCACGTTATTTTCTTTAACTTCAATCGTACGAATTTTATACAATAACTACTGCACACGTGTCTACCTGCTATCCGCCTAGCAAGGACTTCTAGATGAATCACGAAGGTTTCTCACTTTGAAAAAAGTGGCCTATATTAGGGCTTTTAAATCACATGTGATACACTTACTATTCAATCTAGTAAGCACTTCCCATCTCAACAGGGAAGGTTTTGTATCTTGTGTGGTGTCTTTGGACCAAGACTAAGCTTATGTCTTGTGTGTCCTCACCACAGGTTCCCATTGCTTAAAAAGCAAAATACCTTGGTGTTCCTTGAATTCCAGATGTGGATTATCTGGATTCCCATGCTGATATTACTGACTTGTTCTTTTAGAGTGGCTTGATTCGTCAATCAAACCATCATCCGGGTCGTCACGGCACCAACTGTTAGCTTCCTGTTCTGATGATGTCCAAGAACAAAAAGTTATGCAACCAAAAGTCAGGGGAGAGCCATCTTTATTCAGCATGAGACGTTGATGTTAACAGGTCATAGTTCTCTCTCTCTCTCTCTCTCTCTCTCTCTCTCTCTCTCTCTCTCTCTCTCTCTCTCTCTCTCTCCCTTTCTCCCTCTCTCTCT
>JACXGJ010009901.1:0-23164 GCA_016801105.1 Esox niger | reverse complement strand
GTGTGTGTGTGTGTGTGTGTGTGTGTGTGTGTGTGTGTGTGTGTGTGAGAGAGAGAGAGAGGGAAGGAGAGCACTGCCCTCCAGCTTCTCCAACAGGACCAACTGGTATCTGGTGATTACACACACACACACACACAAACACACTGCGCTTCAGATGCTTGGAGGACCAAGGAGGTTCTCCTTGCCTGCTGCAGCCCAGAACAGAAGAACAGAACCGGCAGCCTGCCAACAGACGTCATTTGGTGAAAACGGGAAGTGGACCGACAGTTGTAGCCATGTTGGTGTCAGGGACCATCCAGGGTTTTACAGACAGAGATGGAACTGTGTGTTCTTCTGTCCATATCCGTTTTACCTCCTCTTCTGGCAGTTTAGCGTGCGTGGCCTGGTGTGTGTGGGTGTGTGTGGCCTAGCATGTGTGTGTGAACATTACACTCCAGACATGTCTGTCTAGGGTAAAAGGGAGAACACACGAACACATCAAAGCACATTCTATTCACATTCAGATCTCGTTCGGCCCCCCCAACTGAAATCTCAGAGAGCGTCTGAATCGGGTAAACAGTCCTCGTCTCAGCTGAGGACCGGCAGCTCTGAGATGGAGCTGGGCCTGAAAGCGGATGAGAGGATGGAGCTGGGCCTGAAAGCGGATGAGAGGATGGAGCGGGGCATGAAAGCGGATGAGAGGATGGAGCTGGGCCTGAAAGCGGATGAGAGGATGGAGCTGGGCATGAAAGCGGATGAGAGGATGGAGCTGGGCATGAAAGCGGATGAGAGGATGGAGCTGGGCATGAAAGCGAATGAGAGGATGGAGCTGGGCCTGAAAGCGGATGAGAGGATGGAGCTGGGCCTGAAAGCGGATGAGAGGATGGAGCGGGGCATGAAAGCGATTGAGAGGATGGAGCTGGGCATGAAAGCGGATGAGAGGACATCGGATCCACGTCAGTTAACTACTCCAGAAAAAATGCGAATCAAAACAAGATGTTGAACTGATGCCTGTACCTAGTGGGTTTTCATTGTCCAACTGTTAGATCAGTTATACTCTCTAGGAGTAATTACTCTCAATAAAAAATATGTCTAGTCCTGATGCCTTGTTTTTCTAGGAAACACCAGGCACATACCCTCATATGGATTTTACACTGATTCATATCTTAAAAGACCTCTCTTCCTCTCCGTTTATCTCTCTGAGACACATTGCATTTAAAGACACTTTAAACTCTGAGTACAGACATTAGACAATGGCTCTCTCTGCTGGAGAATTCCAAAATTTCCTTTGCACAGTTGGTGAGAGTCAGATCGGAGATGGACATGTTTTTAATGGAGATGGACAATGTTAATATACATTGTTAAAGTAACGCAGTTAAAGTACCTCTAGCAACCTACATGCATTTCAGTAATTTATGAGTCCCAAACACTAGAAAGGCCTTGGATTCCCCCTTTGACTCAAACATCCTAACAGTCTAGAATATTCTGTATGTTTCACATAAGACTGACCAATTATTATGGCTACTCATGTCTTCCTTTTGGGACCATCACTTCAGTGTTGACTGAGTTCCCGCGCACACACACCCTGGTTTAGATACTAGGGCAGGAAGAAGTACAGTACTGTATATAACAGCACTACTGCATTGGTTTTAGAGGAACTAAAGATGTGAGATTCAGATTCTCTACAAAAACACATTCTATTATTAGTATTATCAACCAAAACAAAACTGGGACCTCAACCCAGCGGCCGAACAGGGGTTAATGACTTGGTAATAAGATCATCATCCGTTTATGGACAGGGGTCCTGTGACATCAGTGAACAGGCCACTGACAGCTGTCTGGGAGCTGTGGGTGGGGGTGGGGGCATGTTCAGTGTTCCCCACACTCTCCAAAACTCCCTGGGTTTGTCGGGTAAGGGTTAGAATTGTTCCATTGATTGTTTGGGGTTTCGGGTGTGGTCCCTTCATGTATGAAGTGAGACGACGTCTGTTGAATTCAACAGTAATCTTCCGGTCGACCATGAGAAGCTTGTAAATAATGGTTGAAATGAACAGCTGTCGACTGCGTTTGGGCAGTCTGTATTTGTATACGCATGTAAAAGGCAGGCACAGAAGAACAGTTGGCCTAGTTCTACGGAATATTCGGTGGTAGCTGTTGTAAATATTCCACCAAACTTTGATTTGTTTTGTAAAGTAAATTCATACATTTGTTGTAGCTACACATTTCATTAATCATTGAGTGAATTGTTCTCCACTGCTGGGTTGTGTGATTGGATAGAAGGGGATAAGAGTGTCTGATAACTGACTAAAATGTATTTCTGTGTCCATAGTTTTATATATTCTCATATCTCTATGGGTCTATAGAGTGATATATTCTCATGTCTCTTTGTTTCTACAGTGTTGTATATTATCATGTATCTGTGTCTATAGTGTTGTATATTCTCATATTTCTGTGTATATGGTGTTGTGTATTCTCATATTTCTGTGTCTATAGTGTTGTGTGATCTCATATTTCTGTGTCTATAGTGTTGTATATTCTCATGTCTGTGTCTATAGTGTTGTATATTCTCATGTCTCTGTGTCTATAGTGTTGTATATTCTCACGTCTCTATAATGTTGTATATTTTCATGTCTCTGTGTCTATAGTGTTGTATATTTTCATGTCTCTATAGTGTTGTATATTCTCATATCTCTGTGTCTATAGTTTTGTATATTTTCATGTCTCTATGTGTCTACAGTGTAATTTTAGACCAGTGTGCCCATAGTGTGAGGATGACTCTCCAGTGGACTACAGTGGCCATCTTCCTCTATGTGGAGATAGTGGTCATCCTGATTTTGTGTATCCCATTCATATCTGCCAAGAGGTACGGTGGGGATAGCATAAGCTCTGTTTATACCACCCTCAAGATGTAGCTTTCAATCTAATCATTTTTTCCCCCTGTTCAGGTCTGTTTACATTTATAAAGCTCTGTAAAAAATTAAAGGAAGGTTTTGAGCAAGGAACAGAAGGGTTAAATTGAATGTAACACTTATTTTCTTCACTCAAAACTGGTCTCTATTTTATTATCCAGAGCTGTAGTTCACGCATCTAGTTCACACATCTAAAAGTTGGGGATAAAATTAGGGCAATGGTTGCATGTTAGAACCAGGTGTAAAAGGGCTAGATTTAAGCAATGTGATACATGCCTAATTTAGCATTGGTATACTATAAACACTATGCCACTGTTCACTGATATGCCTCGTTGCTATTATTCAACCGTTACCAATACAATTAAACGTTTGGGTCATATCTCAGATATTCGTGATCATTCAGTATACCACTCTTTTCAGCCAATCAGCATATATTGTTTCAACTACCCAGTTCATAATGTAACAGCCAGGTCAAACTTTCTGAAATCTGTGTGCTTCCATGTGTCTTATTTCACAAGCTTGTCACCTGTTTTTTATTAACTTATTTTATAACCCAATGCCTGTGCATAGCTCATTGATTCAACAGCTCCTTGTCTTTTGCAGATGGCGATCTTTGTTTAACCTGAACATTTGGAGCTGGTTCTCTTTGTACTGGAAAAAGGGCTTCTTCACCATCATACTCATTCTCATTCTTCTGTTCTGTGGTAAGTGATCACAGTTGTCATTTGGTCTTTGTCTTTGCATTTTGAACAACACAAACACATCACCCCGTGTTACCATTTATAGGAATGTGTAGTGATGTTCATATTACAGACATATAATCACATTGTGACATTCAATATTTAAAGGTTATCATTAAAATACACTGTACTTTTAGGTTGTACATTTCGTATGCTAACAACTTCTTTAGGTAACAAGTTCCCATCAGCCCTGCATGCTCCACACTTTAGATTGCTAATACATTTCTTCTTTCCCTCCCAAGATGCTTTGAGGGAGGTGAGGAAGTATTCCAGTGCAGAGGTGGGGCCCATGGGGGACGCCAAGCTCAACCCCAACCTGGTCGACCACCTGCACATGAAGCTGTTCAGATCTCAGAGAAACCTTTACATCTCCGGCTTCTCCCTCTTCCTCTGGCTGTGAGTCAAACTGCTTGGCCGTTCATCACGGTTGAAATGCAGCCACTTCCTGTGGTTAGCGTTGGGGTTTGCATCCATGGTTGTGATCTGGTTACCAGTTTTTGTCTCCCTCTCTGTTCCTATAGTGTAATGCAACGTTTGATGACTCTCATAAACCAGGTGGCTGTTGCCACAGCAACCACAAACAGCCTGCAAACCCAAGCAGAAAATGCCAACAAGGCAGCAAGGAAGTATCAAGAAGACAACCTACTTCTAAAACAGGTGAGCCGCATTGTCAAGAAGACGGCCTGGAAGTGGGATTATTTCCTGTCAAATCACTAGTCACGGTCAGAGAGAGGTACAGAACTATTACAAAACGTAATAGTTCTATTTTAATTCACTGTTAACATGGGTCCTGCACAGGTTTTCTGAGTTGATTGTTTCATGTATGTGTGTTTCACGTTTACAACCATTGTATTGCATGATACCTTTTATACCAGACAAATAAACTATTAATTCATTCAATTATCAATCCTTCTTTCCATCAATTCAATCAACACTTTAATTTAATCTATGAAAATAATTATGTAAATAATAAAATGCTTTCTGCTCAGGCTCTATTGAACGAAGAGAAAGATAAAGCTTCAAGCAAACTGCAACTTAGAAAGGAGGCAGAGAAGTTGATGGAGGAACTCAAGGCAGCAGAGGATGGTGGGTAAACAGGAAATCATTGGAGAAGTTCTCAGAGGAGCAACACTGTATATGTTCAAAGTGGAACCTTTTTCAGTTGTGGTTCAAATAAAATGCAAGGCTTATTGGAGATTTTGCTTTAAGACTGCTTTATGGCCACTCGTTAGTTAAAATGCAATTCCTGTTGAAACTGTTGAGTCTGTACATTGCAAATTTTCCTTTACTATGATTGCATAAGACATGATATGAACAAGCGATGACAATACAACCAGACAGATGAACAGGAATTATGTTCAGTCTAAAGGGTGGCCAAAGAAATTCAATCTATAAAGCATACGTCCCCACTTGACCATGCCTACACTCCAGAGTTCCTTAAGGAACCCATTGCTAAATCGAACCATTCATGTTTCTCCCAAGAAAACCTGCAGCTAATTGAAGGTGCAAATATCATCAAGGTAGCACCAGTTGTTCCATGAGGATCTCCAGCGTTCCTCCATTGACCACTTATTTTACAAGTGTTTGTGACTGAAGCTTGTGTTTGGTGTGCAGCTGTGCGTAAAGCTTACGCTGAGGTGGAGGCCATGAAGAGGCAGGCCAGGGGTCTGACCAAAGAGTATGACAGGCTGCTGACGGAACACACACAACTACAACAGGTAACATATACACAGACCTTTCATTTTATTACAAACCACAAATAAAACATTCAAACGGTTTTAAGGTCAGGGATAATCCAGACAGTTATGAATACAGGAAGCACTTCCTTCTATTCACCACTGGGTGTCCATGATGACTGACAGAGCAGTTAATTGTAAGATACAATACCAACGAGGGTTTGCAGTGCTAGATGGTATATTGGTACACCCACTAACCTTGTCTCAACAGATAAGGTCAAAACACCCTCTCAAATATTACACCTGCAAGGCAGTCTGGAAATTTCACCTGAGAGAGGGACTTCAGTCTAGGATTTGTTGCAAGAGTTGGGTGGACAAACCAAGTGAGAATGAAAGGCATCTGACACAGAAAAAAAAACAACGTATTTCGGCTTTCATAACTAGGCAATGATAATGCATTCCCTCGTTAGCAAGAGGAATGGGCAGGCAAGGCATGTGGCCACTCATTGCTTGTAGGATCAAAGAAAGTCTTTTGACAATAGATCACTGCAGACTCTATTATCCGGAGTTCTGAAAAGTCAGGTCACACAAGACAGCACCATCAGCAGCAGTCTGACTCGTGGAGTGGGATGCTAAGAGGTTTGCCCACAGAAGCATGTTTCTCCTGCTCCCTTGAAGCTAGTCCAGAGCTGGTCCAGTGCTGCTATGACAACTCCTACCAGACACTGAGGAGTGATGTCTTCCATGTAGGGAAAGGTGATCCACAACGGCTGACAGAGGCCACCGGGACCACACAACGGTTGGCTACAGTTGGCACTGGGCCTACTCTGACTGGACCTGGTTGAGTCAGCTGTTCATCACAGGTCATTTGATGATGGAGCCCTCGTATACATACATACACTCTCTACAGATAGATATACTGTCCACATAGGGCTGAGGTAGCTGGATTTCCCCACGTGCATTGATCATCGCACTGGGTAATAAGGAACATAGATAAAGGGTTTTCAGGTATCCTAGGTAGTGTAGGTTAATAGATCAAATCCCAGAGCTGCATTTTTAAAACTCTGTGTATTGACGGTGAGTATGATAAATTACATTTAGGCAAAATGTATATATACATGTACCTTTTGTTTGGATGAAGTTTTTATAAGAAATTGCAGAATATGGGCTGAAAGGCATTTTAAGAAAACTTCATTGACTGATGTCACTCTACATGCATGTTGACCTTTTTGGGATGGATGAAGGCACCCTTTGGTGGATGAAGGCTCATGAAACGTTAAAGCCCTGTGAGTCAGGTACTTTTCTATTCATCAAGCAGGCACTGAAGATTGGCATTAGGGAACTTGGGATCACAGGGCTTTAACATATTGTGACATCATCAGATCCACTTGCCTTGATGAATGGTGAGGAACATGAGACCTTCTCTACCGCTTCAGGGGACAAACTGCCTGTCATTGGGAAGTAGTCTGGTTTACCGTTTCACACTAAGCCTGTATGATCAACATTATACTGAAAGACAAGGCTTGACATATCTTCTTAAACACAATAAACATTGACCACAATTAACTTTTTACCAACAGCTGATAACACCGATTTGATCACTTGTCTTTGACTATTTGAAAACAGAATCTTCATGCTGCAGCTGCTGAAGGATCAAAGAAGGATCTATAAACAATCTGGATTATTTAAGTGCCAAAGATGGAAGATAGGCAAACACTGCGGACTTCCCATGGATACCTCAAATTCGGCTGAGCATTTCTCTGCTTTAGGTACACTGTGCTATGCATGTCAACTATACATTTATTCAATACCTCAAATTAAAAACAACCAGATGTATTTGCATTGTATTTAAAACATGGAGCTAAGATTGTGTCATGGTTATCGAAAGAACTAAGTGTAAATAACTTATTGTTTAACAAAGTCGTTTTTGGATCTTATGTCATCTTTTTTAGTTTCATACAGTATAATAATATAATATAACGGTTTTGCCAATACAATGTATAAACTTGAGTAAATGACGGATACAACTATGTTTAGTTAGTTTAGTTTTGTACATTAGTGCTAAAATATAGAAATTATAACACTAAAACATTATATATACTTATAGAACACTAAGTATATAGGCAGAGCTTTCTGTTTTACACCTGAACCCAGTGTTTAAAGCTGGCTGAACCCAGTGGTCAAAGCTGGCTGAACCCAGTGGTCAACGCTGGCTGAACCCAGTGGTCAAAGCTAGCTGAACCCAGTGGTCAATGCTGGCTGAAAAGGATATGACACTTTGCAACCATAACTGGTAATATTATGTCACACTTATAAATGATGACACACATTTCACATCCAGAACGTGTTATAAGGATGTCAGACTTTAGAAGTTTGTCATCATCACAAAATAAAAGCTGCATGTTGACACAAACCCATTGTTTGAAGCATTATGTAGTAACGGCATATGAAAGCATAAGAACAGGTTAGACAGTGTGGTATTGAAGTGTTGCTTGTCAATGCCTATGGTTGATGTCACAAAACAGTTCTGTGGCAGGAGATCCAGTTCAGGATCCGGACTCAATATGTTAATTGTGTGTAAGGTCATTGTGTTCATCTAGCCATGGTCCATCTGAAGTAATCAGCTGACGAAGCTGGAATTGCCTACCCTGTTTTTTTATTTTTTATTCTATAGTACATAACTACAGTAGTCTATCATTACTTCATATATTGTATCAGTAATGCCTTTAAATTACAAACCAAAACCAACTAACAGAACACATGATAAAACCTTACTCTTACAATAGCTGACAGCACTTACAATAACTGAGTTTTGGGAAATATAACTAGTATTTCTAGATCTACCATGAAAATATTAAATTTGTCCATTAGGAAATATTTCTCCAAAAACCTGGTTGGATTTAATATTTTTTTAAGGTCTACCACATATTAAATATATCACGCTGTTGTGAAAAAGTCCTCAATAGGCTACTCACTAAATGGTTACTAACTCACGATGGATAAGTACATCAGAAGATATCAGGGGATTAGTTGGGGCAGCTGACCGGTACCCACTGGCAGCGACTGTGCCCCATATGTTACTTGGCACCTCACAAAACATTTCAAAGTGAAAATTTTCTCTAAAATCATGAATAATGGTACAGAGTGATCCCCCATGTAGGCAGCGGTAAGGGTCTCACTAGTCTTGCAAAGTCATACCTCCAAAATTAGGTTCTTATCACACTTTCCTTCATGATTCTGGATACTTTTTTTTATAGATGTACAGGCCTAATTAATGCTGGGCTTACAGTTGTTCATCAGTGCAGATTATACTGCCCTTGAGATAAGCTAAAACAGGTTTTGCAATAACACACAAAGCAAGCCTAATATTTGTCCAGTAGAGAAGCTAGACTAGTTGGTTGCTCTGAAATTGCAGAGGCCAGATTTTTTTCTTTGCATTGGTTGGCGGTCAGTTGTAGTAACTGTACCGGGTCTTGGACTTAATTGAAAATAAATTAAATAACAAACTTTCATTGAATAGGCATTCTCTTTGACAGAAAGTGGACAGATCGATAGCAACAGTAACATATTACTGTATCTAAAATTAATGTTGAAGCAAAGTCACATTTCTGTTACTCCCTGATTTCATGGGGTCAAAGTTCAGTTTTGCCATTACTGACAAGACATTCCTGAGTACATCAGAGTCGTCTTGCTCTCGCTCCTTCCTCTATTTTGCAACTTGTCTAATGTCTAAATTATCTGATGTGTAGGTAGAAGGTAGTTAAAACGACCATTCCAATTATATGTATTAAATAAATAAAAATGTTACTCTGAAAATCTCATGAAACATCGGTTCCCCAAATCGGATGATTCTTCACATGTGTTGAAGGAGGAATAAGTGTAGACTGAATGGAACGAGGATAAAGGTGTAGGTTGAATGGAACAAGGTGCAGACTCTGAATGGAACAAGGAAAAAGGCTGTTGGACTTTTGGCACACTTGCTAACCATGGTCTGCCATCATAGGATTAACGAGATAACGGCAGAGATCTGCTAAGGAACGTCAGAGACGTGTCTCCTTACAGTTCAGAGCGCACACAAACTTGTCGCATTGTAACGCGCTGGTTCCATCTTCTTTCCTGAGAGAATCAGACTCCACCTCAACATCCCCATTGGCAAGGGCCACTTTCTCTTCCTGTCGGACATGCCGCTGGAGAAGAGCAAAGCCCAGCATGCAGAGGACGAAGGCCACGGTCCTCAGGCCCAGGGTCAGTCCCAGATATACCATCCTACAACACAGATGAACATCAAACTGAACGACGGGTTAAACACTTCACATAAAGCCAGCATTTCATGGGGCTGTAAGTGCTTTATATTAGGGTTGGTTATGTACCAGGAAATTCAGCCTCTCAGTATTCATCGTTCGAATGACCTGGTTTTAAATACCTGTAGACAGTTGCGCTGTAGATTAACTAAGTGTTTTAGATACCTGTAGGCAGTCGTGTTGTAGATTAACTAAGTGTTTTAGATACCTGTAGGCAGTCGTGTTGCAGATTAACTAAGTGTTTTAGATACTTGTAGGCAGTCGTGTTATAGATTAACTAAGTGTTTTAGATACCTGTAGGCAGTTGTGTTGTAGATTAACTAAGTGTTTTAGATACCTGTAGGCAGTCGTGTTGTAGATTCTGCATGCTCCTTGTCCTCCGCATTTTGTGTTTCCCCACTTTAAACAGGTTGTGTCTATGATGGCTCCAAAGTAGATTGGTGCAGGGATACCAGCTGAAATCAATCAATCAATAATTACTGATCAACTCAATCAGTCGGTCAACAAATCAATAAAGGTATGTATGTAGTTGATAGTCACCAAGTGTTCTGGTGGCCAATGTGTGGACCCCAAGAGCGAGGGATTTCAACTCAGGCTTAATGCACCTATGAAAAGAGGGTTAAGGAGTCCTGACAATCTGCATACAAGTGTAATCAACTTGAAGTTGAATGACAAAGTAACCCTGTTAACCAAAATAAGTAGTGTCCATTATTTAAAATGTTGCATCCATAGTTCACCCACAAGGGGGCAGCACTGACCTTATGAGCAGCACAAAGCCAGGCGTTCCCCCCAGGGAGATGATGAAGGAAGTGATGACAGACAGGAAGAGGAAGTAGGGAAACATTCTGTCACAGCTGTCTCGTATTGGACAGTGACCCAGAGAGGCGGTCAGGTTAGTGTCCCGGGAATCTACCTTTGTCAATGCCAGACACCTGCACTGGCCAAAAACCTTCAGGACGGGAAAGACGAATGGCTGTCTGAGCTGCATTGCATAAGACTTTCACAAAATACGCCAGTAGACACATGTTTCTCCACCGGATCACAAGGCGTGCTGGACTTGTGCTGGACTCTCCGGTACACACTACCAGCATTTTATTTTAAGAAATGCATGTAATCTACCTACTCCTCTAAAGTCAAACCAATAACCTGCGAAAGAAGCTTGATCCAGGCAAAATGAAAGCAGGGTTTAAAATGATTCCACTCTGTTTAACTGCCAGTCGTCCACCAATCCAACCTACAGGCCCCAGTATACCACCAGATTAATGGGAGCTGTTCCAAGGAAAATTGAGAATCACTCCACAAAGACTTCCATCAATCAATCAACCCCTTGGTCTTACCGTGTTTCTGCCTGTTCCTGTGGCAGAGGTACAGCCAGCCAGACAGGCGGACACATAAGTTATCCCGTTCTGTCCACAGACAGGATCCCAATCTTTCCCAGAACAAAGGCAGCCAGAGTTGCACTCAGAGAACAGAGATCGCTCATGGTACGACAACCCCTCCACACTGAACAGGGAAGAGAATGATTCACAGAGAAGTAATGGTACCGATACTCAATTCATACACATCAACAGACAGCGTGTAAAAAGTACATCCATTTAATTTTGTCATGTTCTGTACATGAGGTTTATCCAGGAAACATACATATTTTAATTAGTAGTGTTTCATGACATTCCCAGTTTCAGGACAGTGCTGATTTCAATGGGAACTTCCGTTTGTTTGGTTGAGTCTGTAGATTTGTCTATCCCAATAATACCACCGAAAAACTCTTGTTAGAAACTAGGCCAATTTGTCTATTGAGATAAAAAAGACAAAATGTCAACAGCTCACAATGCTTGTGATGTTTCAGCTAGGCCTCATCTTCATCCCATAGATCGTCTATGTATGTATTATGTATAGATTTGGGGCTGGGGGTTTAAGAATCCCTAATCCTGCCCTGAGTGCGGCTTGGGTGAAGAGAGAAATAATTGACAACTTTAGCCAAGACTCTGGGATAGCCAACTCTGCTATGTTATATGATTCTGAGAGTAAGAAGAGGTGAAATGGTCAGGCAGCTTACCCTGTGTAAGACATGGTGATCCCTGCCACTTTGGCATTGTCACAGCCCATGGCCAAGAAAAAGAGGGACAGGAAGTAACCTAGCAGGGACGTCCCAAAGGCAAACTTGGCAGCTCCCATGATGCCCAGCTTGAACTTCTTCATGACCACGCCCCCAGAAAACATCCCCAGAGCCACTGCGGGTATATTTATCGTGCCTGTGGAGCAGAACAGATGTCAAGACCTGTGGGGAACCGTGAATCTGTGTGTGGGGATGTGAATAGGCCATCAGAAAACACAGTAGACATGCTGATCCCACCTACAGGTCTGATAATACAGGCGAAACCCTAGAAACAACACCCAAAGACAAAACCGTTTGTAGCCCATTCCATTTTTTGTTAGATGTTCGTTTTTGCATTTAAATGTATTCCAAGATGACATCTGCAGCACAGCTGTCTACCTTCAGAAAATTAAAAAAATTTAAATGTCTTGCTGTATAAGATAACTTTGCTGTATATAAACCGCAAACTGATCTTGAGGGATACAGCGATAGCGGAAAACAATGTTCTTCTACCAGACACGTTGTAGAACCGCCAGGGAATTTCTCAATGGGGATAACAGACTAGTAGTACAATGCATGAATGTCACAGGACTAACAACCTCAGACTCGGGAACTGTTTTAATTGATTCCATGGTATTCTCTCCTCTGCAATGCTTTGGCGAAGGTCTGGTTCAGGGTGGGAACATGATACAGAACGTACCCACGAAAGCCAAACGGTGAGGGAGTCAAAGGGAAGCGTATATACCACTTCCCAGAAGTGATCAATGATATCATATGATAATAATTAATCTGTCCTTCCATGAGAGAATAACATTTCTCTTTATGCTTTAAGGCATAGGTGGGATGCTCCATGTGTTTCTGAACGCCCTCTCCTCCCACTATACTAAACATTAGGACAGGATGACAGCATCAAGGTGGGAGAACACTTGAGGTGGGAGAACACATGAGAACACTTAAAACAAGATATTTAGATTGAATTAGGCTATAAATAGATGAAATTGTGAATTGGACTTCAAGACTTCTGCCATGTAACATTTAAACATTTTATTAGTACACATTCAACACAAAATCTCTCTATTAACAAACACCCGATTACAACATTTCACATGCTATTTTGAATACATTTTATTTTCAGCAGACAACGGCGATATGGTAAAGATGAACATGCAGTACTCACCCATGAGGAAATTTGCTTTTGAGGCTGACTGTCCGTAATGTTGCTCAATGTATTTGGGCTTGTAGGTTACCATACCAATGAGGGAGTTGAAGTGAATGATTGTCACGCACAGATAGATGATATATACTCGACTTCCCAGGAGGCTCTTCAAAGCTGGAACAAATTCTGTTAAAGAAAGGATTCTTTTTACTGGATGTTATCTAGATAGGCATGCCTTGAGAGGGTCCGGACAATAACAGATTTTCTATTGAATGATTGATGGAAGTACAATTACTATATTGTTTAATGTACTTACATTTAACATCGCTTTTTTCCGTATGACTTGCCACTTACAATAGTGAGAGCATTTGTTTGAAAATGTTATGAAATACAATCTATTGAATACCCTGTTTACTACAGAGTATACATCAACTACCACCATATACAAGCTAAACATGACAAACTAAACATGAAAAACAAATATATTACTCAGCAAAAAGCCATCTGAATTGCCCTATAATATCTAATTACGCTAATTTTAGAATGCCGTGAAGATCCCTCCACACGTATGGTACAAAAAGACAAGTAAAAGCAGATCTGCCCAACTCCATGGCGATTGAAGGCGTGTATTTCAGTCTTAGGTGGTTTGTACCATATTTTAGAGATTTCTATGCGAGTGAGATTTGTTTCACACATAATTGACCGGAAGCTGTGTGGAATGGGTTTTACATGCTATATGACACTCTGTCAGAATGCGTCTTGTAGGGTGAGTGGAATCTGTGAAATAAATGTTATTATGTTATATTTCATTTTACAAAGCGGGAATGTTATTCTGAATGAGACACTCATTGTTTTGTTCAGGTTTTTGGGCAGGTCTTGGTACAGCCAACACTAGCATGACTGATGATTGCATATTGTGTCACGCACAACAACATTTTTACTACCCTTTGGATAATACTTTTGGTTCTATTAAAATGGCACCATGTGTCTCCCAACCCCTTGTTGTCCCTGCCTACTTAACCTGCCTTCTCTGTTTGTTCCAGTTGCCAGTTTATTTTGTGGTTTCCCTCAGTAGTCTCTGTGGTCCTTTGTTTCTGTTTCTGCTCTGTTGTTTATGCCAACCATGTACCAAACCCTGCCTGCCCACGACTTGTCTTTGCTCTGTGAATATTTATATTAAACAAAACATACACCTGCATCACTTCTCCTGAGTCTGCTTTTGGATCTTACTTGTCAGTGGAACTAAATAACTTCATTTATTGTTGTGCCAAATTATTATTATCAGTAAAATATTGAAAACCATAAGGAGAACATTTCGCTGGTACAAGAGCCTAAAGGGAAACAATTGGGCAGGTGTGTTAGAAATGGCAGGGCGGGTTTATGGTCCCAGTCGGGCCCTGTTCTGCCTTCAGCCTTCTCACGGACGTCATCAGGAAATTGCTCATAACTTATAATAGTCCAAAAAAACTACCTTTAGCCATCTGACGGAAGTTGGTGGGTTCTTCAGGTCTAAACTTGTGCCCCATAGCTGAGGGAGAGTCCTTGATGAACCGCGTCTGTTCTGGGGTGCAGCTGGCATCGTGCTTCTCCACGGGCACCGGCAGCGACTTGGGCAGGAACCAGAAGGGTACGGCTGACGCTAGGGTGATTGTCCCAGCTATAAGGTACCCCAGCCACCACGCCCCGACCCAACGGGCATCCCCCGGGGTGATGGTGATGGTCTCTGGAGGAGACGGATGGAAATGTGGAAGAGTCAAATCAGCACATCGACAACCACACGTTCCGGGCTGCATGCAGGCAACCCATCCTTAAGACGTATCCACAACCCATCCGTAAGACGTATCCACAACCCATCCGTAAGACGTATCCACAACCCATCCGTAAGACGTATCCACAACCCATCCGTAAGACGTAATACAAGACACTCATATATTACGTACATGAACGCAATAGTGTCTGATTTTTCATTTGAATGTGTATAATAAATGAGCAGGACTACAGTACTAAGTAATGAGAGTCCACGGCAGCTGTACGGGCCAGTCCGGGGAGGAACCCACTCACCCATGTCCACGTATCCAATGTCAACGTATATCTTGGCACACAGGGATCCCAACAGGTAGCCGATAACAGGGCCGATGATAGATATGGTTTGGACACAGCCTTAAATATACAAACATAACAAACAGGGAGAACTGGCTAAGTATTAAAAGAGCAATCAGGAGTGGCTAGGTCACAGTTTGGAAAGAAAACATATACTTTTTGTAGAATATCATTTAAAAATGCCTCCCGGGCTAAATTTAATCTGATCCCAGGCTAAATTTAATCTGAGCCCTTCTTTAGGGACGGACAATGCCACAAATCCATAGGTTTTTTATTGAAACAGAGGTAGGGAGAAAGGGTTACAGCTTAAAGTACTGCTTTAAGCTACGAATGCACTCAGCAATGGAGGTCCTGTTCATATAAAGAGAGAGAAGAGATGATTTACCAATGTAGAGGGCTGCATTCTCCGGTCTGGCATAGTCATCTATATAGGAGATTCCCAGGGGCTGTACAGGAGTTTCTCCTATCCCCCTCAATACGTTCCCCAGAAACACGTAGGCCCACATTGACACGCTGGACTCACGCTCACATCCTGTCATTTTGAAATCAAATAAAATCATGTTCACATGACAGTTAAAATAAATAAAATAAAGCAAGCTGCCAGAGGGAGAACATCCACTGGGGCTGCCTATGCTTACACAGATGCCCTGAGACGTGAACACCATGCAGAGATGTGTCTATGTGTTTAACTGTATGTGTAAAATATTATATATTAGGGTGTATTCCCATGTCTTACCTGCAGAGGGCAGAATGGAGGACCTATCATCTGCCTCTGTGAACTCTTGTGAGGTGGCCGGGCACGGAGGGAATTTGGCAGTTGAATTAAAGGACTCTCTAGCAGATGTTTGGACATTATAGCTACATACGAAACACCAATGCAGTGGTTAAGCACCGGGAAGGAGAAAGCACCAGATTAATTACATATCTAACTTATAACAAATATAATACACATTAAATAATATATCTACATTCTATGCAATGCCATTTCTCCTCATAATTTATAAGGCATCTACTTGCACAGCTATGTGTCCAACAATTATCACAGGGTAGTAAACACATTCTATGAAAAAGAGGGCTCTAAAATCTCACTTATGTATTCTTTTTTCAATTGAACTTAGAATGAGGAAAGGTTCTGAAAGAAACCAAAACATGGATCTTCGGGGAAAAGCTGTAAAACCTTTTTAGGTCTACATGGCACCTACAACATGTTGTGTGTAGCCCTCTAACTCACCGTCCTATAATGAAATGAGGCATGGCGATGAGGAACGTCCCTAAGGACATCAGCACACATCCCATTGCTATGATCTTGGGTCGGTGAAGCTTAGCACCAAAATAACTGACAAAGGCTATCACCAAGAGGTTACCTGCAAGGATAGAGGACCAGGGGAGAAGGGGAAGGCAATGTTTTACTATGAAAGATTAAGCATTACACTAACAGAACCACTATTTGAATGCTGTTTCCCAAAAGAAATGACAGTAGCGTTTAGGAATACAACTCTATTTCATTAAGCAGATGCGTTCAACCAAAGCAATTAAGGTAACTGTCAAAAATGTACAATGGCTCTTATGTTTAGAATCTGGAGAGGCTCTGCCCACTCAAGAGCAATGTAAATTGTTTTTAAATTGGCCAAGCTTTCAGTTCTCAGACCTTAATCAGAGCACGTTCTGCCAATTATATGAACATTTTCCTCAGAAATCTTAGCCAATTAAACAATTTGCACTTAAGTATACTATACCAATCCACCACCCCCAATGTTTCCATCAATGCCTTCTGCTTTTGATGGGGTTGCCTATGGAAACGTAGCACATCACCATAGAAACCCCATTTGACTTCTGCTAAACAGACCGGGGACATGAACCCATTCAATCGATGGAACATGAGCTGTGATCATATCAGCTACTAATATTAGATAATGGCATTCAACACGCCAAGCGTAACTGAAGGGGTTCCAGTCACAGATATACAATTATTTTATGGCTCAAAAACATGCACTGTTAAGATGCATTTCTGTTCATTCATTTGCATACAACATAAAAAGCTAAGACATATGAAGAAGAAATATTTAACGTAACATGAATGCTGAGTTAAACCGAGACTCAAACAAAACATGTAGGCACAGCACTTACCCATTTCAAAGCTGCCGTCTATAACACCAATCAAATAACTGGGGATATCAAACCTCCGTTCCAGCTGTGTTATTGTGCTCTTCATATAACTCCCAGACAAGGCTTTGGAGAAATAGGCAAAAGACAACGCTGCCAGGAACATCTAAATAGAAGGAGAAAAGAAGTGAGAGAAGAAACCAAAAGAACATAAAGCATCTGGGCATTTCGGGGGTAGTTGATTGACAGGCCAGGTGTTCTGCGATGTTCTGTAGTATTCTCATGTATTTCGTTCTATCCATCCTTCTTGTCTCTGCTTGTGTTTTTTCATGTAATGAAATGTTTTATTTTTATGTTTTGGTTGCATTCTTTTGTTTGAAATTTTAGGTTGTATTGAAGTTTTCCTATATTTGGGGGGTCGGGGTGGGGGGGTGAAATTAAGTTCAAAAGTAGTTTAATTTCACAATTACAGACACCTGGGTCTGAGATTACTCTCTCTTTCTCTCTGAAGGTAGTCTTCACAAAGACCTTAAACAACTCGACTTCTACCCTAAGCTAGCTTTTCAGTTACAGTGTGCAAGTCAAACAGCACCGTGCTCTGACCACTGACAACACAGCTGACCAGGGTTAAAACTAAATGTACTGCCCTCAAAGAATAGTATCACCTCAGCAGTTGGTGTTGGGTTTATAGATATTTATTGCATAATTTTTATACTCAAATCCTCAGTATCCAGATGGAAGTGCACTTTTAAAATGCAAAATAAGTGATTCAAGTCATTATTTTCATTATAGGTACTGTACTTCTATAGTAGCTAGCCATATACAATAACCTCTTTCCAATTTAATGTGTTAAATGTAGCGTTTCTGTTATACCTGTTGGTTTGGATGTTAAATAAGGAAGGGAACTAGTTTCGAGAATCGTGGAGTTTCGACTAATTGGTTTTAAAATGCTATAGTAAACAGACACCACATCTATACACACGTATCACGTGCACCCACATCTGCTTTGTGTTTAAATTGCATAGGGGTTAAAGACAACGTCTGTCACATAGTACACCGCAGATCGAATCCAACCTGGTCAACAACATTCATCCCTTCTAATGGCTGGCCAGCAGAACTTGGCTTGCCTGGTCCCTTTTCTGTTTTTTCTTAGTCAGCCTAATGTCCTATCGTAATTTCATATTCCTGTTGTTGCAGGATTCTTTTCTTGGTAAATTCCCTCTTTATAGTTACAGACAATATTTGCGATAAAGAGGTGGCAGCAGCGACATACATATGTCCTTCAATTATAATTCACGGAAAAACTTGTTTCCTGAAACTGCAGACTTACGCGATATTTTATAATGATTCGAGTGGAACGCCAATTATTTTCCGTGCTATTCTGCTCCCTAAAGCAGGCAGGAGCGAGGGGACTGCAGTGGGAAAATGCCACCTTTGTTACAGTAAAATGTCCAGGGAAAAACTGGGTCACAGCGCGGAACAAGGAGTCCCAGATAGCTGGTCATTGTCTTCCACTTCGAGAAATAATGTGGGGGAACACGAAGCGATGATAACACTGAGCTCCTGGGCAACGACTATACTGCACTGTAGCTGCACTGTAGCTGCACTGTAGCTGCACTGTAGCTCTCGGGGCATTATCTGCTCGGACATCCAATGGAAGCCCTGCATTCGAATTTGCTGCCTCGACAGACAACGCACAGACAATTATGGAACGGAGGAACTAGCTTTGGGGATTCTTATTTGTTAAAATGTACTGGATGATTCAGTTTTATTCATTTAAAAACCTTCTTCATGTTTTGATTCATTGATTTATTGAAAGTAACTATGTTGGCATAAGCGTACCAGCTATATAAGCTTATATGTCCCATATGCCTGATATGGTCTAATGTTTTTGCATGAATGCAATCTGGATTGCTTTAAAAGCAAAACACATTAAATCTGTCAACTGCTATTGTGATGAAAGGTTTTCAAAACAAAGTTGGCGGATCCACCAGCATATTACATCTGCTTGAACTTTTTTAAGTAGAGTCACTCAACAATTGCCTTAGAACTGCACATCACTAGTAACAAGAAACCAGGCAAGCGTAGTTCAGCCGGCCCGCAATAGAAAGTGTTACCCTATTGAGATTCGAACCCAGGTCACTCACCAGAAATGCTGTGTCATTAACCACTACACCATAGAGCAGTAAATTTGATGGCTGTCAGTATAGCCTCTTGTGTCGACCCTGAACAAATCCCCTTTTGCCACTGGCTGTTTCGACAGCTAATTGGCTATTTGTGATTGATATTGATACCGTTAAATTGACTAATGTTTCTTACTAAGTTTACCTCCACCACAAATAGTGTCTATGAACTGTATGGCGTTTGCCACTGGCCGTTTTGACAGCGTATTAGCCAGTAATAGGCTTTACCAGTATCTACTACCTTACTGAAATAGTCAAGAATTGAGCAATTGCTAGCGAGTCTGCCAAAGCTATTTCATTTAATTGGCATAAGAACGTACTTTTTTTTCATGTCATAACAACATACTTTTTCTTTCATTTGTGAATGACATTGATACAATAACTATCAATAAAGGTGACAACAACTAACTTGTTCATTAGGTGAAAAGACGAAAGAATCATGGAATGTACCAGAAATAGTCACAATACTGTATGACCCCAGTTTTATTGCGGCCCACAAATAAAATGAATAAATGTTGTTGCTCTCAATAGATTAAAATGTATGTTTTCCACATGAAAGGCACTGTCTTTAATCACTACGTCATGGCATTACACGTTTCAGCAGTCGCTAAATAACATTGAGCATTGGGATTAACGTTTCTTATAAAATGTACCTCCATCATGGCATCTATGAACTTTATGGTGTTTGCCACTGATTGTTTTACAGCTTATTAGCCAGCAATAGGCTTACTAGTATCTACTATCGTCTTAGGAATATTCATATGAATTGAGCAATTGTTACCGAGAATGAAGATGAACTATTCCTTGTCAGAAAAGGTCGCAATATAACCGTATACAGTTTTATTTCAGGCTTACTATAATGTAGATACTGAAGGTTTTAGCCAGCAAAGTTTTCATCAATACGGAATAATTTATAATGCGTACTTTGCTTTGCCTGTAAGGAGATCCGAACACAGCAAGCAACTTTATTTATATAGCACAATTCATACATAGAAGCAATTCAATGTCCTTTACAGTGAAAATAGAAATAATGCAAAAGAATCAAAAACAGTTAACACAGAGGTTATTCCTCTTATAGCACCAGAACTTGCATTACAATTGATAAAATATAGCTGGATATACATTTAATAACACAATAAATTAGGCCCTATAGTTTGCAGCTCCGCTCCTCTAAACATTACGCTATTCAACAAGGGTAGTCAGCTTGTCAGTCAGTCACTGAGTAAGAGACATTCGCTTCTTGGACGACTACTAATGCGATGCGACCAAAAGTGAATGAAAAAGTAGGAAAATGGTATTGAGACTCATCGGTTCCGTCAGTGCCTTGTCAATGCCAGGACCCCTGTATAGACTGACAGCATCTTGGAGAAAACACCTCGGGACCAAGACCAGCATGCTTTTAAACAGGATTTCTCAGGTTGACAGGTGGTTTTTAGAGACTATTCAATTAGTTATAATGTGCCAGGAGCAAGGTGGTTAGTCATCAAATATGGTTGCCTTGGCCACGTCGTGTTCTAGAGCTTCATTGTGGCAGCTTAGGCACTTGTCAAAAACAATCCTGTTCTTTCTGTTAAATGAACTGGAATCTTCTTGAATGGGCCCCCCAATGGTTCAGCAGTAATCACTAACTCAGTTAGCTGCGTAGCTGCGTGATAAACCCTTGATCCCAGGAATGTAATCTGTATAAGACGGTATGCTTTTAGCATAAAAAAGTCAATCACTTCACAGTAACTGTGAAATCTGTTTATACCTCCTGTCAAAATAGCCAGTTAGAAGCTTCTAGAAGAAGTTGCCCCTTATGCTGTAAAGAACTGCACTGAATCCAATAACAAGCTGTTTGTTTACACCTTCATTATTTTGGTGTAGAAAAACATCTAGAAAAACAGCAATAGATTTAGTTTGGGAAACTGTTAGAACAGCTGCTCTCCCAAACAACCCCTATTTCCTATTTAGGGACTCAACTTTGGATTTAGATCCATTAAAGTAGGGTATTGTTTGGGACACAGATCATAGGACTAGATAAGCATTAAGGCATATCCAAAACAAGGTTATATTTTGAGTGATGTTTGGGGCATTATAACTCAGATCTTAAAGCATTTATAATAATAACCTTAAATAAAATTTCGTTTAATTAGCTAGATGTTTTGCCTTTCTAAATGGGAAAGACGAAGCTGCTTCCCAACCCACACAAACACTAAAATATACTGGGCTGGATTGTTGCTTACCTGGGCAGAAGCCCTAGTGCTCAATAACTAAAGGTCCTATTGTACCATATTCTGTACTATTTTTTGAAGCAGCAGTTACAGTAGACACATGACCCGAATAAAGAACAACTGAATCATGGTCAGGGCACACAGACATTGCCCAGAGGTCCAGCATAGGGGGGCAGATATTGTCTCAGTGCTGCCAGGTTGGACGGGTGTGTGACGCTGCACCGCGTGGCGCTGTGTGCTCTCTCCCTCTCCGACGCTCAACCTTAATGGTGTACTCACCATTAAGGTCGAGATGGCAGTAGCGCACACACCACACACACACACGTTTTCAGATAGCATTTATGATGTCTCTTTAGGTTTTTAATTTTCACCCGCACCTAACGTTGGCCGTGTGGTGCCGTACCTTTTTTCGCGAAGAACGCGATCATCCGTGTCTGTGTTGTTTTTTTACTTTTGTCTGTTGCCTCTCCATTACGCACTCGCTACCCTCGCACATCACGGGGTGAATGGTGGACGGAACTGCCTTGTCTTGTCAGCGTGCAGCAATTCCCTGCGGTGACCTCAGGTGTGTTTGTTCACCCTGGACAGGATTCACCAATTAGCACACGTGTACAGCTGAAACCTTTCTGTTCGAGAGAGCAGTGCCATTAGAAGCAGGACGGCTTGGCCAGTTCTTGACCTGAATGTGGACTAAAATCTAGGAATATTGTAATGGCTGGTTAAGGCCAAGGATTACGGCAATGGAATCAAAGAATAACACTATGGACTATTGCTGAAATCCAAACCGGTCGTTACAATCCATTGGAATTCGCCATTCAGCACATAGCTACCAATGTCAGTCTTTTGTGTTGTGTTATGAAACATTCCTCCTAAGGTCTTCCATGTTGCTAATCTCTTCTATAATGTATATTGAATTTGTATTTTGCTGATACATTTTTTTCAGACACTCCTAAAATTGTATATCCCTGTATCCTAATCCTAAAATGCCCCTGTTCAACAGTAAATGATGCAACATTGATAATGGTTTTGTTACAAAAAAGCTTTTTCTTAGGGGTTGGGGTGGGGGACAACAAACCCCTATTGCCCATTATTTCTTCATTTTGACCCTACACACACACGCACACGCACAAACACACACACACACACACACACATTCATATCCCTGTCAGACCTTGAATAACTCCTGTGGGACTGTAAACACCAATAGAAGACACCCTGCAAAATAATTGAACTGACACAGTTTTCATATAATTCCAGTCAATTTTAAGACACTATCCCATTCACATAGAGCCCCAACACCTCAGATTGACTGTTCCATGAATTACATGCAGTCGTTTTTATGTATGAAAGTTATTTTCAGAGTGCAAATGATCAAGCAGTTTGGGTCTTTACCCAGGTGTTATGCTGGCAAATGTCAGTCATGTGTTCTTCATGTCTTCTTTTGAGAGCAAAGGCTTCTACCTACTTCCCTTACCAACTTCCACTGACTGCTTCCCCTGCCTGCTTCCACTGACTGCTTCCCCTGCCTGCTTCTACTGACAGCTTCCTCTGCCAACTTCCACTGACTGCTTCCCCTGCCTGCTTCCACTGACTGCTTCCCCTGCCTGCTTCTACTGACAGCTTCCTCTGCCAACTTCCACTGACTGCTTCCCCTGCCTGCTTCCACTGATTGCTTCCCCTGCCTGCTTCTACTGACAGCTTCCTCTGCC
>JACXGJ010009900.1:0-23203 GCA_016801105.1 Esox niger | reverse complement strand
TATATATATATATATATATATATATATATATATATATATATATATATATATATATATATATATATATATATATATATATATATATATATATATATATATATATATACTGTCTGTTTATTAACTGGCCTCCCTCTGTAAAAATAAATTCTGAACTGACTGTCCGTCTCCTTGTCCTCTGTTAGCTGTGCAGTCTGAAGGTGCACTGTCTGAGCGAGGGGATCTACCGCATGAAGGAGAGCCAGGAAGAGCTGAGGGACCAGGTCGTGAAGTTCCTTCAGTGTGTGGAGGAGTTGGAGCTGTACTGTGGAATGTGTGGCGAGTCCATCGGGGAGAAGAACCAACAGCTGCAGGCTCTGCCCTGCTCTCACATCTTCCACCTCAAGTAGGTGCTGACGTTCAAACACTGTCAGTAAAGTAACATCTTTCATATCAAGTAGGTGCTTCCGTTCAAGCACTGTGTCAGTAAAGTAACATCTTTCACATCAAGTAGGTGCTGACGTTCAAACACTGTCAGTAAAGTAACATCTTTCATATCAAGTAGGTGCTTCCGTTCAAGCACTGTGTCAGTAAAGTAACATCTTTCACCTCAAGTAGGTGCTGACGTTCAAACACTGTCAGTAAAGTAACATCTTTCATATCAAGTAGGTGCTTCCGTTCAAGCACTGTGTCAGTAAAGTAACATCTTTCACATCAAGTAGGTTCTGAAATACAAGCACTGTGTCAGTAAAGTAACATCTTTCACATCAAGTAGGTTCTGACATACAAGCACTGTGTCAGTAAAGTAACATCTTTCACATCAACTAGGTGCTTCCGTTCAAGCACTGTGTCAGTAAAGAAACATCCTTCACATCAAATAGGTGCTGTTGTTCAAGCACTGTATCTGTAAAGTATCATCCTTTACATCAGGGGTTCTCAGCTGGCTCTGCTCTGCTCTCACAAATCTTTGAAATGCTGTCACTATAAACTCTACATTCTACAGCTTGAGGCTTCATTCAACCCAGGTTGCTACGTCAGGAAAATAATGTGAAATATTATGCAGATTATAATTCATGGATAATTTGGTAGGGGTTGATACATCTTACATAAGGGACCATCCATCTTGAAATGTCAAAGTGAAAAGCACAAATATTTTGCATTGTGAAGGTTTATTTTGGTCAAAATGTTTTCCTGTACTAAAAGTGCTCTACGTTCAAAATGTTACTAATGACAAGAACATTTTGAGATTGAAATGATCAGTGCACTGATAAACAAAATTGTAATTCACGATTGAAGATGTTAGTGAAATTATTCCTTCTACATGACAAGTATTACACACTGTTGTCTCACAACAAGAAGATTAAATGAAATGGCCCAATCACTTACCAAACTACTGTATATGGTTCTACCTGGCTCTCATTACAGCTGGCCTGCTCTCCTGTTGCTCAAAACGAATTTGTCTTGGGTTGAATTCCCTGATGTTAAGTTAACCTAAATCAGTAACTATTTAAATTTTCTTCACTCTCTCCTCAGGTGCCTGCAGAACAACGGTTCAAAGGGCTGCCCTAAGTGTCGGCGTTCCTCCGTGAAGCCTGGTTTCGTGTAAGAGTGTTGTTATGGGAACCTACCTGGGATCTGAAGGACACTCAGGGATGCCCCCTGAACTTTGACCTCGCCCATGCACATGTATAAAACACTTAAGTAATTGAGGGGTACTTTGGTGTTTCCTTCATTTATACTCCTGAATGGACAAAAAGAGGGAAACAAAATCACTACCTCTGGGTAGGCAGAATGAAGACAAACTCAGATACAGATTGCTGAACACAGAATCTGAACGTCTTAACTACACAGAATGGACTGGTTTGGATGCAGACTGCTGAACACTGAATCTGAACGTCCTAACTGAAGAGGACCTAGACAGTCTAGGATACAGGCTGCTGATTGGCTGCTTCGTTCAGAGCACGTGTCACCAAAGCTGAACCATGACTTAAACTAGTTTTGAGTGTTCTTGGCAGTTGCTGGCTGGTGTTTGGGACTAACTAGTCCCAAGGACAGACTGACCCAGAGCCAGACAGAGGTGTGGACAGACTGATGCTTAAGACACAGGCACATTGCAGAAGTCACTGTGTTGTTAGTATTATATATCAGTATGTTACTTTGTTAGTATTATGTCATTTATATGGCGGGGCATTTCTTATGCTTTATTTTCATAGAAAGAGACAGGAATTACTTTATTAAACCATTATTTCACCAAGATACACAGACAGACAAATGTCTCTTTTACAGCTGGGACCTGCATATACATGTTAACACATACACTTTAGGTTCAATGGAAATGAAGTGGTAGAGGGTTCTGTCTGACAGAGCAGGGGTCAGGTAGCACAGCCACGCAGCCAAAGCGTACCAGAGACCTTAGTCCACTGGACCACCCTGGCACACATCATGTCACCGTCTCGCACGTTATCCAGGGTGAAGAGGAAGAAGCCCAACATATGTCTTTCATTTAAATACATTGGATTGTACATTGTGGTGTTCTCTCCATAATGGTATGCTGGACGACTCATTGGAAACGTGTAATTCAGAGATGAGTTACAAATAATTGGGGACTCAGTGAAATCACTATGATTTGGGCCACAGGAGTTTATTGCTTCCTTCAGACTGGAAGGGGTTTGTGCGTAGAGGCCTGGGTGTGCCATCAGACTGAGGGCTCTGCACCTGGTAGTCAATGTTTACCAGATTTGACAATATCGAAAGTCCTATGGTGGAAAATGAACAGCTCCTGTATTTTTCTGTCACATAAATATGATTTGCTAATTTGCCAAGGGTTTAATGTACATGTTGTTAACTTTTTTCCGGAGAAGATTTTCAACACTGGATGCCATCAAGAGGATGGATCCACTAGTGAATGCATAATCATGGGGAAATAACACATCTGATGGCAGTGATTTAAATAAGCAAATGTCAGTGATTTCAAACTATAAGCTAGAAAGTACAGCAAGTCTTGACTCCGGGCATTTTCAGCTTTTCCTTATGGAAAAATTAGGAGCTGTTCATTCAACACACATTGTGTTATTCATCAGCAAATATGAATTTCTATTTTCTATCCAGAGTTTGTTTCCTGAAAGGTGAAAATTTTTATGTATTTCAGTGTTTGTACAACACCAGTATAGGCATAGTAGTCAATGATGGAAAGATTGCTGGGGAAGATAGGGAACTGTGTAGTGGATTATTAGAAAACCATCTTGTCTGACCAATTATTGGCGTCTTGAATTATAATAAATTATTTAGATATTTATTATCCTTAACTTTTGTAAGGGCAGTTCTTCTAGCTATGGAAATTTGTAAATATGATTGGTTTACATTTTTATTGGCAGCAGTAACACTAGATGGGCAGTTCGATGTTCTTTGGTAAGGTAAAAAAAGTTTCATGAATTTACAAATGTTTTTTTTGATTATCCAAAGTCACACTTGTATAAACACAGACATATTATTTATTTATTATTAATATCCGTATTTTTTATAATATGATAGATTCTTAATGAATTTCTGCATTGTCAGACACCAATCAAATTGTTTTATCAGGAGATAAAGAACCCAAATTAATTAATTACCAAGTTTCATTAATTTACAAATACATTTTTTTAATTATCAAAAGTCACACTTGTACAAACACAGACTTTTTATTTATTATTAATATCCACATAGAATTGCTCATAACCATTATCCTATAGATTCCTTATTAATTTCTGCATTATGTGAGGCTTACTTACTCATACACTAATCATATTGTTTTATCACAAGATAAACAACCCCACAAAATTTGGAACGCAGGCCGGCTTTCTGCAGACTTCCTTTTATGTTTAAGGAATAAATGTACTGATGTAGAGTTGTGTACATTTGTATATATAACCAATTTCAGTACAACAATAGCTGTTTCTCAGATTTCTTTCAATGATTTTAACACTGAACGACAACTTTTCTAAGTTTTTCTTGTATTTTTAATAAATTACCCATTTACAAATACTAACATTGTAGATGACTGAAGAGAACTTTGTTTGATTGTTTGAAGTTTAGTTGGAGTTACATTTCAAATGAGACAGACAAAATAATTGATTATCTTTTCACATCTCAGTGCTTTGTGTAAGACCTTTAGCCAATGAAGGCTTGCATGAATTGTATTCTTTATAACTGTTTTATATAGCTGATAACGTTAAACACTATCTAGTTTAAACTACCTCGACTTGTCATTTCCTTAACTTTGTAGTCTCAACTATATCTATGTAGTATTACTAAAACAAGGTCAACATCAGATCATTATTGACTTTTTGTTATTTTTTACAGTTATACAAGATAGACTCTTGACTATAGTGACTTATTTTACAATTATACAGGATGAAGTCTCTGGAGGTATACCATCTGGTTTGTAATAGTGTCCTCATAAAACAACAACACATCATGGTAAAAAGAATAGTATGGCAAATAACATTTAAACATAATAATAATGACTGCTAAAATATTTACAATAATTAAAATAATTACCTATAACATAATTTAACATAATTCACAAAGCATTACTTACCAGCATAAAATATAGATATATATACCAGTTGGCTCTGATCAACATTGTATGTACCTTTTAGTAATGTAAAATGTCCTCACAGACCTTTATGAAATATCATAAATTACATTTCTATCTTGTAAGAATCAGATAAATGGATTATCATATAAGTGAGATTTTGAGAACTGATCATAAAAAGAAAAACAACATTCTTATAATGTTCTTAAAGTATGGTATTGTGCAACCAAGGTGAGGAGAGTCCCCTGTTATGATCTTCTTGGTGAAATTCCCCCAAATACCAAATGGACAAACAGCACACAATCATTTTTTTGAACGTTTTGAATGCACTGCATATTTTCTATGGAATAAAACTAATAAAAAATGTACTCAAGCTGTATTGTATTGCACGTGATTTCTTCCAACAAAGTGTTCGTTCTAAAAATTACGGAATGAGCCGTCAATAGCAAACACAATCTGTGACTAATTGTCTTTTCCCAAAAGATATTTGATCTCAGTTTTTGTCTTCACTGCTTTTACTCAAGTGTGTCTGTGCCCTGTCTTAGTAAAATACAATGTGTTATCTGTGTGTTATCAGTATGACATCAGTATGACGTTTCCGTAGGAACAACCCACTCGTGTACTTACAGTACACGTGCCACCAAACCATGACGGGGACGATTCACTGAACTATAATGTCGTAAGGCGAATTATGGTAAAATGTGTCCTCTGTCAGTCGCCCACTGTTCAGAAACTTCCCACAGTGCTCTGGTGAGCAATGCACTTGGGACATTCATTTCAAGGAAGTGATATGATAGACATCCAATAATAAACGCATGAACATGAAGTGAACCGGTTCAGCTAGTCTGTCAGCATTGACTAAGGCTGACACCCACCAACTACACCCTCGCTGACCAAAAAAACGCACATTCTTAGTTCGACAGGTGAGGTTGCAGGAATATAATCTACAATATATCCTATTTTCTACGGTGGCGGAATTAAATGGCAAGCAAGGGGAGACAGTTGTCCTTTTCCAAAGAGGACCTGCTTTGCCCTTTGTGTAGTGAGGTTTTCAGCCAACCTGTGCAGCTGCAGTGCGGCCATAACTACTGCAAGACGTGTTTACACAACCTGTGGGAACGCCGGGGATTCAGAGAATGCCCAGTATGTCGGACCAGGTCCTTCTCCGTGAGGCCTCCTATTAACCTGGCCTTGAAGATAGCTGCCGACACGTTCGCTGAGCAGAGTGTAACCAGGGACGCGGATACCGAGGAGGAGCTGTGCGTTCTTCACGCGGAGAAACTGAACCTTTTCTGTCAGAATGACGAGGAGCCCATCTGCCTCATCTGCCAGGCATCTAAACAACACAAAACCCATGACTGCTGCACCACAGAAGAGGCTGCTATCGAAAAAAAAGTGAGATAGGGTTTGAAGAAGTAAATATTTGTGTATGCGTGTGCATTTGGCTCAGTTGGTCCTTACAACACCAGTGTTGTGGGTTTTATGTTAGAATTGGGATTTATTTTCGGTCAAGGCATTACAGGTTAACAATGTGCCTTAGGGCAAGGTTATGTTTAGGCATAAAGGTTTCTTTTAGGTTAAGGTTTGGGTCAGGGCTAGGATTTAGGTTTTTATCCTTGTGTTCCCCACAAGTTCCCCACAAGAATAAAACAACATAATCGTGCAAGTGTATTCATGTAGTGTGTTACATTGAGGTTAGTAGTATTTTACATTGATTAGAGAAGTAAACAGAAACACAATACTTATGACCAAGACTTCATCATTATTATTTTTCCAGATGGAATTCTTCAGCAAGATTGATTCCTTGAGGAAACACCTGAAAAAGCTCAGCAAGACTAAAGAGGATTGGGAAGAAACTAAAGGGTTTATAAAGGTGTGTTTTTGTTACAGCACATTCAATAAATATTTGGACATGTTTTGTAGTTCTGTCTCTGTACTAGAGCATTTTTGTAATTGTACAGACTGTCAACTTTAATTTGAGGGAACTGTTCAGCTGGCTTAACAGCTGTCTCTAGTTAGGCCGGTGTGTTTGCATCTTTAGTGAATGCACTAGAGTTGTCAACATCTAGTCTTGATCCTAGGCTTTGTATTTGCATTTGGAGTCCGTTGCTGGTTTTTAACAACACAAGATCCAAAGAAGTGTCAGTGCAAGTCAAGCAGGCCATCATGATGCAGATAAATCAGAACAAATTAATCAGAGATATAAGGTGTGCCAAAATGATCTGTTTGGTACATTAAGAAACAAAGCACTCGTTAGTTCAGCAGTGGCAAATGACCTGTTAGACCAAAGAAAACGTCTACAGTGGAAGACCAAATAAAGATCAGCATAATGAAGAAAACAACAGCAAAGATCTGTCCAACAGATCAGTAACACTCTCCAGAAGGTAGAGTTCCAGTTCAGCCCCTACCATTGGCATAAAACTTCACCAAGGGAACAGGTTAACCTCTAAAGCAGATTTCCAATGAAGGCAAATGCAAGTACAAATGGCAATACTAAATGTGCAATGAAGGCAAATTCAAGGTGCAACTGATATGCAGGGACAGCAGCAATGAGGTTTGGGAGGTAGCCATGTACATGCAGCAACTGAAAACTTCCTTATCAGACTTTGCAAAGCAGTGTCACAATCCAGTAATACAAAGTAGTGGAACAAGTTCCCTGAGAGGCAGTTCTAAGCCGTAGGCGGGTGGGTATGCTTAGTGATGGGTCACAGAGTTGATCAGTTACAGAAGATGTGAAGAAACTGTTCCTGAGTCTGCTAGCGCGGGACCAAATAGGCCTGTACCGCCTGCCCGAGGTAGGAGGGCAAGCAGTGTTTGACTGATGATACAGTGCGCCCTATGCAGACACGCTTGTGCTGGAGGTCAATGTTGGTTGGGAGCTATCAAACCAATATCAAACCAATTTGTGAAATCAGGTTGAGACAGTGTGTTTTGGGTCTGGCTGCCACTGGAACAGGTTCACTGGGACGGCACTTCACCTTGCAGCTAGCCAATGAACCAGAACACACATTTCAAAACAAAAAACTGTCACTCTCCAAATACCTATGGACTGCACTGTACGGCATTTACACACATATATACATATATGTTCCTGGAGCGCTGGACCATGCTAGACCATAGGTGTTGTTAGAAACTGTTAATGTCAGTGAAAAAAAAAACAGTAAATCAACCAATCACTTAACCCAATTCCCTACAGAGCCAGGCGGACCAGACTGAGCAGCAGATGAAGGTGGAGTTTGAGAGCTTGCATCAGTTCCTGTGGGACGAGGAGAAGAGGCGAGTGGCTGAGCTCAGACAGGAACAGGAGACCAAGACACGGGTGATGGGAGACAAGCTGGACCTCATAGAGCAGATGATCACAGACCTCACAGTCACCATCAATGAAGTAGAGACCGCGATCAGGGCGAATGATGTGACGTTTCTACAGGTGTGTTTTTGATTATGTGTTTAAGTGTTTGTGGTGCCAGTTTCCCAGACACCAGCTAAAGCTAATCCCACTCTGAGAAACAGATTCCTGGGACATTCTCCACTGAAATGCTCTTCAGTCCAGGATTATACTCTATTTGTCTTGGAAACCAAACCTTTATAATGCGGTTTAACTGATGACTGTGAATTTGATATAAAACACGATTTAATAATTACATCACAATGTTCTCCTCTCTAGGATTACAGGGAGATCTTGAGAAGGTAAAGTTTGTACACAGATTACATATTATGTGCTTATTTGAGGAAAATTTTTTTTACATTATTTGAAAAATGTATCAAAATATAAATGTGTCATAATCAATGTAAGAGTTCAGACTTACCACAGGGTGAAGTCAGCTAGTACACCTTAAACAGGAAACATTCTGTTCAGAGCGTTTTGACGATAAATCCATCATGTTCCAGGACCAAAGAGGTCGTGAGGGAACCCGAGTGCATCAGAGGAATCCTCATTGATGCCGCGAGACATCTGGGGTCACTTAAGTGGACGCTCTGGAGGAAGATGGCGGACATGGTGCAGTGGGGTGAGTGTCTCCTTACTGCTGCTGGGGATCAGTCTGCAGAGACTCAACGGCGTAGCGTGGTGACGCCGGGCCGGGGTGCAAGTTGTCCTTATACCAGATGTACAAGGGGGCCAGACGGAATTGGAGTTGTGGCCACGCGAGACTACCGGATCATAAAACAGGGCATTTGGGGAGTTTTTATACTACGACTAACAGTTGTATCCAGTCAATGACAACACTCCTAAATAGTCACTTCTTTCGCAGAATGAACAACACTTTGTACTGATTGACTTTTCTTTCTTCCAGTCCCCATTACCCTTGACCCCAACACAGCCCAGCCAAACCTCAACTTCTCTGAGGAGTTCAGCAGGGTTATGTATGGCAGAAAGATGGTCCTGCCAGACAACCCTGAGCGCTTCACCAGCCGCATGTCGGTCCTGGGAGCCACGGGCTTCACCTCCGGCAAACATAGCTGGACTGTAGAGGTGGGCCAGGGTAAGGACTGGTATATAGGAGTCGCCCGGGAATCTGTCAAACGCAAGACCACCGTCTTCCTCAACCCGACAGAGGGCTTCTGGGTAATCGGGCTGTGTAACGGGGAGGCGTACTGGGCCCAGACGTCACCGCGGACACGCCTGCCGGTGAGGAAGGAGAGAAAGCCGTGGAGGGTCACCGTGGAGCTGGACTACGACCGGGGGAAGGTGTCTTTCTTTAACACCATGGACTCGGCAGTCATACACGTGTTCCGGGAGAAGTTCACTGAAAGGATCTTTCCTTATTTTTCTCCCGGACTGTGTGCTGACGGAAACACTTCTAATCAACTGGCCATCTGTCCAATGACTGTAGCTGTGGATGTACTGAACCACATCAAAATACCTTGAGCTGACAGGGCACATACTCTTTGAGAATTCTGCTGAAAGCACTTAGCTAGAACAATTCGTCACTTTAGAGTGCTGGACCGCCCTAGACCAGTTCTGGTGAATAATACAACAATCATACTGCCAATAAAGTATGTTAAAACAGAGGGACATTTTGAAGTTTCCCAGATGTACAGTGAAGTGTATCTAGTCATAATTTATTTTTCAACCTATTCCAAAGGTTGCGCTGGTTTGAGGACCCCCAGCTCATGGCCTTTGACCTGCATCAGGCTCACATCACCCCAACTGTGCCTGGGGCTTGTTGGGAAAACACAGGCTTTATTCAGGCAAACACAGGGCTGCCCGAAATGGACCTTTACCTTCTGGTCCTGAGTGAAGCAGATGCCACATTGAGGCTGAGGCTCTGATACTATTGAACATTCAAAACACAATTTTAACACACCCACTGTACCTCTATTACTATACCCTATGTGCCTGCAGTGTTTTCATCTGCAGCCCTATATTAATGTTGTATATCTCTATTAGTTTAATATGTATTACATTTTTGTAAAAAGGAAATTGAACATTTAGTTGAGTGGTCCATACCTTCATATATCTTCATCATACTGTTAGAAAACGTGGCATTTGAAGATCTGGGCTTTTAAAAATGTTGCTTTGAAAGGCTTAATCTGCGATTTGTACAGTCAGACAAAGTCACAGTAATTTAAATGCTTTTAATGTTGCAATCTTGAAGGAATATACACAGAATACACAAGTATTTCCCCTGGATGGAAATGTCAAAGTGGATTTCATGTATATGTGAATATAAATATGTTCATAAGAAACCTCCTGTATATACCTGCTGTAAGAACACATGAGACAGGCTGAAATTATTTAGTGGTAATCTGTTAAATAAATCTAGCTTAAGTCCGAAGACTCTAGTTCTCCACAGAGTTTGACTATCTGGATTTTCTTCTACTTTAGTTAGTCTCCTTATCTTTGGGTTTTGTTTTCCTCTGCTTCTCCATGTCTTTGAGTTTGGAGTCCAGTTTCCTATGCAGATAAGCCTTCTTGTTGGGGTCTATGGATTTGTCCTTGAGGCCACTACCAGCATACAGCACCCCCTCTTTGCTGATCCTCATCCTGGCATTGGCCTTGGCGAGATCCCCACAGCCATGGACCTGGAAGACACACAACATTACACCCTATAACCACGTCAGACTGACAACACCCTATAACAACGTCAAACTGATGACACCCTATAACCACGTCATACTGACTACACCCTATAATCACGTCAGACTGACGACACCTAATAACCACGCCAGACTGCAAAACATTCTACGACAAATACAATTCTCCGAAATTTTCACCATTTTAAAAAATGTGAAATTCTAATCTTTCTACCGATTACAATATATAGTGGAAATGAACACGGTTTGATACGTACACAGAAACTAACATGAACATATGTAAAAGTAGAACATAAGAAGAACACAGACAAACTTTTATAAAATATTTCATTGTGTCAGTGGATTTCTATACGAATATAAAACACAAATAATCCAACATTAGCTGCTACTGACACAATATCTCCTGACTGGCCCCACCCAGGAACAAAAGATTACCTCTGGTATGTGATGACCAAGGCAGTATTGTCTGTTGCAGAAGGGACAGAGTTGTCCCAGGTGAACAACAGACGTTTTACACTTGACGAAACTACAGATACGTTCTGCCTTCACCACAGCATCTATAAGCCTGTCAAAGTCATCGTCTGGCATCGCAGCAGCAGCTATCTCACAGGCTCCGGCTTTTGTCTTTTTGGTCTTTCCTAGTGGGGAGAAATTTGAACTTTAATGTAGATGAACAATAAGGGCTGTAAAATAAAAAAACACGAATAAATATTAACAGTTTGACCTTTGTTTCCGCTAATTTCAGGATGTTTTGCTAACCTTTGGCTTTGGCCTGTTTAGCAGTCGGAGTCTTATGTCCTGTCTGGACGTTCTCCAGATGTTTCTTCTCCTGTCTGGTCTTCTCTTCCCTCTTTTCCTGCTCCCGCCTCATCCGTTCCAGATGTAAACTCTTCAGATCGACAGTGGACTGACTTAAGGAACCTCCTGAAGGATCAATACCGTTCCTCTCTTCCTCCAGCCTGGCAGCTGGCTGCAGGGATTGTGGTGCCGCCCTGGCTTGGGGAGGCTCTGCTGGGGGTCTGGAGACGACGATGAACCTGTCCTTTCCTTCTCCCTGGCTCTCATGGTTCAGCCCCAGCTCCTCTGAGTTTAGAGACATTTACATGTTACTCCTCACACTAACATTTGACAAAACATTACCAGTAAAAAATGCAATCTATTATTGCAATTTCTGATAATAATGGAACACATGAAATTGAAAAACTGACCTGAAACCTGGTGTACCAGCAGGCGGTCGTGTGAATTGAGGATGGAGGGGAATCGAAGCTCAGCCTGGTCTCGGTCCTGAAGAAAGAGCTCCACCTGGTCCTTGATCTCCTGGTACTGGACCAGGGTCCGTCTCTGCTCGTCTTCGGTAGGGGTGGACGGGCTGGGCCGGCTGTACGTGCTGGGACCTGAGCCACATTAACGGACGTGCATGTTAGGTTCTGCTCCAGTGGTATTCCTTGCCAAAACAGCCCTACCCAAATGTCCTGTCAATTTAGATTCTCCACTGAGCTCGTTTCAAGTCCAGGACTAGATTTGAATGTCCGGGGACACAGGCTCCCCTGTAACCATGTCCAAACCATTTATCTGAAAACACTGATGTCCATGTGTCTATTAAAGCAGAGAATAAAAACAACATCACACCTGAACCCGTCTTGGGGTCTCCTCTCAGAGACCCGTTCCCCCCCGATGCCTTCTTGGGTCCCGACTCCACCTTGCTCCCAGCCTGGCCCTGGGACTTCTGCTTGCTGGACGAGGTGGAGGAGGCGCAGCTGCTAGCATTAGCTTTAGTGCAGTTAGCCTTGGTGCCTCTGTGGTCTCTGGTATAGTTTTGAGGGACGATGTCCTGCAGGTTCAGGTGGATGGATGACGCGGTCAGTTACCCGACCGATACCACACCAGATACGTTGATAGATTGGCAGGACTAATGTAACCTGACCCCATAGAACTGAATGAAAAGAATGTAAGAGGTCCTGTACTATACATTCTAGTTCTATGTTCTCATCTATCCTCCATCGACGCTGTTCTAACAACGTCTCACTACATCTCGTGGAGAACCGTGAGGAACCTTGAGGATGGGTCCCATATATGAAACAATGACTGATACTCAAATCGATCCCAAATTACTGACCTGTAAGTACTCGAAGGCGGTGCGGACGTCTCCGTGCTGGGTCATGTGGTCGACCAGGGTCTTGAGGAAGGCGTGGGTTGTGACGGTCTTCGTGTCACACACCACAGCCAGGTGACGTCTGGCCCGAGTCACGGCCACGTTGATCCTCCTGTCTTCTGCCAGGAAGCCCACCTCCCCTGTCATGGAAAACATGATAACACATAGAGAAAAACATGCAGATAATATCCTCACAAGTCATGTAATCACAAGTCATGCTTCACCAGTAGTTTCTATAATATACCACATGTCCTCACAAGTCATGCTTTACCATTAGTTGATATATTATACCACCTGTCCTCACAAGTAATGCTTACCACTTGTTTCTATAATATACCACATGTCCTCAAGTCATGCTTCAACATTAGTTAATATAATACAACAAATGTCCTCAAAAGACATGCGCACACAGAAACACAGACACATACAAGTTTACCTTTTCTGTTGGACCTGACTAATGTTAACACCACGGCCTCTTTCTCGCGGCCCTGAAAACCGTCCACTGTCTTGACCTCCAGATCAGGATGTCTTGTTGACAGACGCTGGCGCAGGAGATCCACCTGAACACAGACATGCCCCTATATCAGAACATCTGAACATAGACACGCCCCTATATCAGAACACCTGAACACAGACACGCCCCTATATCAGAACACCTGAACACAGACACGCCCCTATATCAAAACACCTGATCAAAGACACGCACGTATATCATAAATTCTAAAAACAGACCCGCCCCTGTATTAGAACACTGAAACGGTGGCAGAAATCATTTAAAACTATCCCTGGCTCACCTGCAGATTGTACGGAGCAATAACAGCAATGTCTTTGGGTTTCACTCCAGCTTCAGTCAACGCATTGATATGCAGCTCCACAATGTCCACCTCACCTGGTCGTTAATATCAAGGAGTTCATTAGAGTTTCAGACACCATCACTTAATAGTTCCCCACTGCAATGACCCTAGGGGACATTTTGAATTGGTAACGGCTGAAAAAATACAGAATTAGCACATCAGGTGTACATGCAGGAAAAGGTTTGGGAGGGAAATCTGACCTTGGTTTCCTTTGGACTGTTCGTCAGTCGCCTCAGTCTCATTGAGGCCACAGCCGGCTGTATCTATGAGGAGGAGAGGGGTGCAGGTCTCCTCAACTCTGGCTACACCTGGCAGGTCCCTGCTCAGAGGAAGATCAATGTACCCCCTCGGTTACTCTCAGGATGGGGGTCAAATACAGGTCAATGATCCCCCCTCTGTAACTCTCAGGATGGGGGTCAAATACAGGTCAATGATCCCGGTAACTCTCAGGATGGGGGTCAAATACAGGTCAATATTCCCCCTTGGGGGTCAAATACAGGTCAATGTTCCCCCTCGGTAACTCTCAGGATGGGGGTCAAATACAGGTCAATGTTCCCCCCTCTGTAACTCTCAGGATGGGGGTCAAATACAGGTCAATGTTCCCCCCTCTGTAACTCTCAGGATGGGGGTCAAATACAGGTCAATATCACCCCCTAGGTTACTCTTAGGATGGGGGTTAAATACTGGTCAATTCTGTAGGCAAAGTCAAATAAATTTATTTGGTCGTCAATATTGACCAAAACATTTACATTTGCCTAAACCACACACATCTCTGATATTGACTTTGTGGCTGTGGAATCAGACTTTTACAGGCTGTAGAATCCAGTTGGAACAACTCCATTCAGACGATTTCCGGAATTTACTCAAAATCCAACTCAGTGAGATCTTTGACAAGGAAACCATCCCAAGTCTTCAGCCAATAAGAGGCTTTTGCAGCCAACACTTGAGACAATAAGAGATTTGACCCCAACCCTTCAGCCAACAGGAGTTAGCCTACCTGAGCAGGTGTTTCTCCACAGAGCTGTGAGCGGTGAGTTTTCCCTGGTACATGTGATCGGAGGCCCAGGTCATGATGTCCCGGTTCATCCGGTACTGAACGGTAAGCATCCGCACCACAGAGTCCCCGCGGTTCTGCACCAGCCGCTCCATCAGGCTGACCGACAGACCTTTGGAAGCAGCCCTGGCCGGGAAACCGGCGGAGCAGACAAACGTAAAGGTTCAACATGGCTGAAACACTGCGGGACATGGTTTCACGCATCCATGACGACTGTGACAGTTAAACACTTCATAGATCCATGGTGGGATCGGATAAAACATGTGATCCCCTTGTGTCATTTCCCAGCCTGACGGCAGCACCAGTCTCCCCGAGCTACTGTATACGACACACTACCCCCCCCATACCGAGAGTCGGATTTGAAACCCTTACGCATGTGATTTAATGGTGGGTGGCAACTGCTTGTAGTCTCCAGCCAGGATGCACTTCCTGGCCCTGAGCAGAGGGATCCAGCAGGAGCTCTCCAGCGCCTGGGCACACTCATCGATCACTACCCAGTCAAAGTGGTCCGCAGGCAGGCTCTTCAGAGGCCCGGTGTCATTGGCACCTGGATGGGGGCGGGGTTACAGTCATGCTCATTAAACAGTTGAGGATTAAAACAGATTGGAATGAGGGTCTACCTGCTCTGGTCCTATCAGAAATTGTCCATAACCAACCCGGTTTTGATGTCCGTCCTGACTCACCGGTGTTGGTGGCCAGAACCACATCGGCCCGCTTCAGGACCTCTGTGATGGCGGCGGCTTCTCTGGTACGCAGCTCCTTCCTCAGCTCACCGACCTCCCTCTTCAGGTGGATCTTCTCTCCTTTGTCACGCTGCTTCTTCATTCCCATCTTCACAACGCATGGAGACGAGAAACATTATCACCTCAACCAAACCTTCACAACGCATGGAGATGGGAAACATAATCATCTAGACCAGACCGTCACAACGCATGGAGATGAGAAACATTATCATCTAAACCAAACCTTCACAACGCATGGAGACAAAACCACATTAACATCCTGAATAGGCTTCACACCATCACATGACAGAAAACTGATTTAGACCTATTAAACATAACAAGAACTATAAGGAGAGAAAAACAATAACACTTATAAAATTAAAAGCTCTGGGCCTAAAAGCTTCCGTTTTACCGGCATTTATATATGATCAGTCCAACAGTAACCTTAGATGCCATATCATCAGTAACTGTTTCCCCTGGTCAGACAATACGAAGCCACGCCCCATGGCCCCCCTCCCGCCCCGCATGACGCTACATCATCAGTACGTACAAAAGCTTTGTCCATGTCTCTCCGTATGTCGGCGATGATGTTGGCGTTGTCACTATGTGCAAGAACGGCGTCCAGGGAGTGTTTTTGAATGGACTCCAGCAGGCGAGCCGGATGGCCGAGTCTCAGAACCCTGGCCTTGGCCTTGGCAAGGCGCTCCACCAGGTTATCTACGGCCACGTTAGAACCAGCGCAGCACAGGACCTGCAGGATACGGGACATCAAGCAGTCAGCATTTGGTCATGCCATGCGGTTTTACAATGTTAAAATTAACAATTACAGTGAAACCTATTTAAATCCCAGGGACTGCGGTTTTGAAATTAGCCATTCGGCTAAAAGCGTCACTTTGACTGAACCGTATATTAATGTGAATTGTCCATGTGAAAATAACACACACAAAGCCGCAATTCTGAAAATGTTCTATTAACATTCACTTTTGTATGACCATTCTAATAAAGATTGTTCAGGAAAGCCTTCAATTAACTTCAATATGCTGGTCCCATTGATCCCTCCAAGACAGATTCTGTGTAGAATTGGAATAAAGACGATGATCAGATTATCTAAAACTTTAATTTAAACAGACCGGGGGGAACGGACAGACCGGGGGGAACGGACAGACCGGGGGGAACGGACAGACCGGGGGGGAACGGACAGACCGGGGGGGAACGGACAGACCGGGGGGGAACGGACAGACCGGGGGGGAACGGACAGACCGGGGGGAACGGACAGACCGGGGGAACGGACAGACCGGGGGAACGGACAGACCGGGGGAACGGACAGACCGGGGGAACGTACCTTCAACCCCTGTTTGACCGCCTGCAGGATGATTTCCACCACGGTCGTGGTCTTCCCGGTTCCTGGCGGACCGTGTATCACAGCCACCTCCCTTTGGGAGAGAGCAAAGGACACGGCCTCTCTCTGGGAAGCATCCAGGCCGGTGTTCAGGAAAGACAGTTCACCTGAACAAATAAATATAAATCACTAACCTGTTTCTAAGTGCTGGTTTGAGTTCAAATTGCGTCCAAAGTCACAACAATATGAAATCATTGAGATGTTAAGGGGCAGAATATTTCCCAGAGAGCTGAATTTACAGAGGTGGACCTACTTAGGTGGGAACTGCAGCTGGGTTCTGAATAGCCAAAGAGGACACTGATCAAATCAGATGCCGGTCCACTGCTGTATCCATTCAGTGTGGTCAAGGCCCTATGTGAAACAAGATTTAGAGTAGCTCAGGGTTTGGTTTAAGGTTAAGTTGAGGGATGAAGGTAGGGTTAAGGTTCAGCAAAGGGACGAATGTAGGGATAAGGTTAAATTGAAGGATGAACGTAGGTACAGATTAAGTGGAGGGATGAAAGCAGGGTTAAGGTTAGATTTAGGGATGAATGTAGGATTAAGGTTAATTTGAGGGATGAACGGAAGGTTAAGTTGAGGGATGAACATAGGGTTAAGGTCAGGGTATTAGTTGAGTCCATGGGTTTTCTCACTCACTTCTTCATACGTTTGTAGGTGACGTCGTTGGCCAGCTTCAGCAGGTTGTAGAGTGCGTCCGTGTCAAGGTTGAGTCCATCCGGAGAATCCTCACAGGCCACCGTTATTGCTGACTGACTGGCACGAGTGACCACACCAGTGCAGAGCTGCGAGGACGGCTTACAGCCATCCAAATCATACAAACCCACAATATCTCCTGGAACCACAGACAGGGAGAGCAGTGAGTATGTGATTCTTGTCTGCGTTGGGTGAAATCCTTGCCTATGTATTGAAAGCACGACTGTTTAAAGAAGAGTGTTTATTTAACATTGCTTCAGAAGTTTATGAGAAAGATGAGATCTTCTAGGGTCTGTATCAGAAGCTGAGTAGAAGAGCATGTTGGCATCTCACCAGTGGACTCATGGACATCACAAGAACACTCACACAGACACACAATATAATCTTAAAGTATAGAGCTCTGTTTGGATATTGTATTTTATGCTTGTCTGCTCAAGATGCTCATTTCATTATTTCTGAAGCACAACGTGATTTCATTTTAAAATGACTGAGATTATAATAATAATCTCTGGCCATAACCCCAACCTCAAGGAAGCCAGGTTGGGAAAAAAACATTACCAGCTCAAACGTCTACATCTACAGGATGTTTCAATCATCCTTCATCCAATCTAACAAAGCAGTACAAACATGTTGAGAACCAACCTACTGGCTCACTGTGTGTAAAATCTTAGGATTGAAACATCTCTCTGTGGAAGCGACGTCTAAACCATTAATGAATAAATTATGTTCAGTGTTCTTACCGGGACCAAAGTTGTTGCTTGGTAGAATAGAGACTCCCATGTGTCTTCTGGGTTCTAGAACGATGAGTGATCGTCCATAGAGGCCTGTTGACTGGCTTCCTATCTGCAGTTTCAGCAGACAAACCCCTTTGCTCTGGAGGTCCTTCAGAGATATGTTCTCCTGCCATAGCCTGCAAAGATACAACAACAAAGACCATACATACAGCAGCAATCACAATACATAGAGACATAGACACATTCTTATCTTTGAATACAAATAGACTCTTGCCATTGATGCCCTAGGGAATCTGGCTTCAGGGGCCCAGTATTATTCAGCAAGTCAGAGGCCTGACGTAGGATCAAGTAGAATACAGTAGCTTGTATTCCTTCATAGAGGAGTTAAATACGTTACAGTACCTTGTCTCTTCAATCTCTGCTTCTCTCTCCTCCTGTAGAAGATCTAGTGTCTTGGACACAAACCTTTCCACTTCCATTTCAAACTGGGCGGACAAAGCACAACGATCAGTTTATAAAATGTAATACACTTATGGCACGATGGTCTACATTGTTATGGTTAGAGGCATGGAAATGAGATAAACGGCTGAAAGGTGAGTGTGCACCCTTTTCTAGGGCTCTTACATTGGTTAGAATTTGGATGGCATGATTGCACAGAACTTCAAATGGTTATTCTGACTACAAAGCTAATGGACACATTTACATTTTAATTGTTTTAAATGAGAGCACATTGGGAGCAGAAGGTTGCCACAAAATAAGTCATCCTCAATCTAATGAGTGACTAGATAGTTAAGACTTCCGTAACTAGCTAGCTAGTCCCTTGGCTAATAATATAAACATACGCTAACTGAAATGACCACGTTAGCTGTATAAATACATATTCCTTCTAAATGTATTATAAGTTAACGCAGTAAACAGAAAAGTTTACCTGCAAACTAGAATCTACATCGGCTGGTCACATCGAGTTGAGCAAATGTATTGTTTTTCTCTTTGGTTAGAAGTTGTAAAACACGGCTACTGAGTATCGCCACCTGCTGGACTGGGCTGTGGGTTAAAAGCTGTTGAAAGTAAATTAGTATATTTTAAGTATAATATATATTTTTTATGAAGTATTAAAATGTATAATCTTCACTACTTGTAGTTTTACCTAACAAATGTGTATGCTGGAATATGTGCTTAATTAATGACGCAACGTCCATGAACAAAACAATAACAAAACTAATATTGTGAAAACCGTAGCTGGAGGACCCGGAAGTCTCTCTTCTTTCTCGTGGGTGCTTCTGCCAGCTAGCTGTCAAAGAAATCGTACACAAAGATCTGCAACAAGGACGTGGAACTACGTGGCTAGAGCTGAGTGGGGGTTGCTACTATAGGTGTGAATTCTAACCGGTCACAAGAATCAAATTGTTATTTGACACCCATTTACCAGTCTGATATGACAAAAGCACATAGATGCATCTCAAGTTAGACAGGCTGATTATTGGCACTTCTCATATGTTTCCGACACAACTTCCGGTATCACACTAGACAGCACTTTTAATTAGTCGATTAGGTACAAACAAATTTTTCACAGTTCGTTTTGTGCAGCCTCTCTTTCTGCAGCAGAAACCCATTTGCTATCTCAGTGGCTTGACTCTGTAGAGAGATGAGAGCGACGTTGTTGCTACTCATTGGGCTGCGCGCCGTCCTGTATGCTCTCATGGTCAGTGACACCAGCGCCACGCTGTCTAGAACGGACGCCAAGAAGAAAGACTCCAAAACACAGGAGCCCGAGGTGAGGATGGTGGTGTTGAAATTGGCGATATATCACTTTCTGCTATCTGTGTAGTCTGCCTTATAGTGACAATTTTGAGTTTTGTGTTTCAGAATAATATGCAATATATAGCATGTATAGTTAAAATGTAACTGGTCCACAAACGTAACCTTGAGGAATACCGTCATGTCATTACCTTTGGTGTTATGGACAGTGGATGTCAGGTATGGCCCAGTCAATATGGGAGTGCAAACTTTGTATTAACCTCTGCTGTGTTCTGAGATGGGTAAACATTTACCTGATAAAATAAGGTTTATTAAAAAGTCATCATTACCAGTAATAATGTAAGAGGAGCACTGACCACTCTCACTGATCTTACTATCTTTCTGACCGAGCACCACCATGTGGCAAGTAGGAATACTGTTTATCTAGGGGTCTAGTAAATGCTAATCATTTTGTGTTTCTGATGTCCAAGGCCGAGCTGCTGGCGCTGAAGTGCTGTGGAACTCTGTGGTTTTAAATGCATCATAATGGGGGAAAAAGCAACCTCAATGTCCTAACTTAGATTTTATGTTGTTTGGTGAGTCCTATCAGATGTCCCGGGCAGAGCTGCCTGTTCTGAAGAGAGGCCTGGTGGTGTCTGATCCGCAGTGGAAGGACATTGTGAAGGAAGAGGGGAGATTCTGTCAACAGTCTGTGACCACCCGCAGCTTCCAGGGATCTGTGCTAGGATATATAACCCCTGTAAGGATGCAACAGCACCAACTCATTAAAAGTCTATGTTTCACACTTCGTCACATCAACTCCTCGTACAAACACCCTTCCTCCCTCTGGTTCTTCACCCTGCAGTGGAATTCCCATGGTTACGAAGTAGCCAAGTTGTTCGGTTCCAAGCTGACCTCCGTTTCTCCCGTGTGGCTTCAGTTGAGAAGACGAGGACCGGAAAGCTTTCATATCACTGGTCTACATGACCACGACCCAGGTCAATTTTTCATATCACTGGTCTACATGACCACGACCCAGATCAGTTTTTCATATCACTGGTCTACATGACCACGACCCAGGTCAGTTTTTCATATCACTGGTCTACATGACCAAGACCCAGATCAGTTTTTCATATCACTGGTCTACATGACCATGACCACGACCCAAGTCAGTCTTTGAACCTGCCATAGCAGGTTAAATTAATGTCAGACAAAGTTGTGCCTAAGAAATGTGTACTTTGGGGGACTATCAGAGAGTAGATGTGAAATCTAAAAAGTTATAATTTTTAAATGCTTGAGAGATAATCAATCAATCTCTCCTTCCTTTGCAGGTTGGGTCAAAGCTGTCCGGAAGTCAAACAAAAAAATAAAAATATGTAAGTTTATGTTACTATTGTTGTCATTCACTACAGACTGAGAGGACCATAATCCTGTTGTCTCCTCCTCACCCGTCCTGACCTTCTTCTCCTCACCCGTTCCTACCTTCTCTTTCTCCCTTCCCCGTAGTGCCTCGCGTGTTATTTGATGGCTGGACCTACCAGGACTATATGAGTGTTCTTGGCAGTGAGGATGAGATTGAGGAGCTGGGGACAGAGATGGTGGAAGTAGCTCAGGTTGTCAAGGGCATTTCTGTTTGTCAGACTGGTTCAAATTATTATTTTTTTGTTAGCATTTTTTTTTTTATATTTAAATTCTGTATCTTTAAAAAACGTAACTGAGCGCATTAATATATATTGTTGATGAATGTGTGTTTTGCTCTATTCTCTTGCTGTGTCCAACAAAGAAAATGTTGCCTGAATATTCTGTAATTTCTTTGATTATTTATGTCTTTGCAGACAGAAGGTTTCAATGGCTACACCCTGGAGCTGTGGAGTCAGCTGGGAGGGAAACTGAGGAGGTATTGTATCTCAGGGATGCACTACCAAATCACATCGATACAATTGCTGAGATGATATAGAGGATTTGGTTATATTATCTGAAATGTTACCATATTTATTCAGACCAATTCAATAATCAATATTCAATATCACAACCTTCCAAATGAATTGAAGAAGAAGAGCTATGCATAGCATATGCCTTCTTGCGGATAATAAAATTATATTTGATTGTAATTGTCATTTCTGTTAAGTCTAAGCCATGTAATCCCCCCCCCAGGGAGCTTGTTCACATGGTAACACACATATGTGAGACTTTAAAGGGGAAGAAACTGGACTGTGTTCTGGTCATTCCACCAGCAATATCAGCAGGGTATGTTTTGATCCGTCTGATTATTTATAGCAGTGTTGTATTTTTAGTGAGCACCGTAGCAAAATGTTTCACAATGGAGAATGAAAATGTTTTTTTTAACTGTGTATCAGATATGATCAGATATTAGTTGAGGCTGCCTCTGGTTCACATGTAAGAGTGTAGAATGAGTTCAAACCCATCCTGCTGCTTTCAGCAAAAACTCCTGTCTTTGCCCACTGTCTATGTCCAGTGGAGCATACAAATGGCCAACAATATGTCCTAATTATACAGTTTCAGATCTCTCAGGTTTCACTTTCCATTGTAGTCAGTGTCACCATATTCCCACATTGTAACTTTGTAAACACTTGCACGTTTGACAGATAGCTGTATAAAAGATAGTCATAACTTTTAAACCTATACACAAACAAATGTTTATAGTAACATTTGGTATTATTCTGTTTTCTGTTTTCATTTTAATCAGTACTGGTCAGCAAGGTATGTTTGGCAGGCAGGAGTTTGATCAGTTGGCTCCTGTAGTGGATGGATTCAGTTTGATGACCTATGACTTTTCCTCTGGGCGGTAAGCTGTCACAAAGAACTACATGTACCCTTGATAGTAGTAATGTTCTTTCAGAAATATACACCACTGGACACTTTACAGTTGTTATTCACTTATATTGAAAATAACCAGTTAAAAGAACAGGCATGTTTGTTTTATCCAATGGTAATTTTTGTCCAGCCAAGTGCAGTTTACAACTCTGCCTGGTTCTCTGCAACCTTCTAGGCCAGGCCCTAGCTCCCCTCTACCCTGGGTGAGAGAGTGTGTTCTGGAGTTGTCTCCCACTACTCAGTGGAGACACAAAATTCTGCTGGGTCTCAACCTGTATGGACTGGACTTCTCTAGTCATGGTGCTGAACCCTTACTGGGTGGCAGGTAAAATTCTACTACAACACTACTCCATCTACTCCACTATACTATAACAACTCTACTCTACTAAACTATAACTACAAACTATTACACTATACTGTAACTACCCTCCAACA
>JACXGJ010009899.1:0-23165 GCA_016801105.1 Esox niger | reverse complement strand
ACCAAAATAAACCACACCACTGTGGTAAAACACTCAACATAAATAGGTTCCCCAATTGGAGGCAATAACGAACACCTGCCTCCAATTGGGGAAACCAAAGCACATAGAGGTGGCTAGAGCCACCTCTTTTGGCCATGTCCTGACTATGACCCCAGCCAGCGCAAAGATGGCTAGGGGCATAGCCAGGACATGACAATCACAGATTGTGCAATCGGGTGGAACACAAACAATTGCACAGTGAAAACGAAACGTGTTATTTATTGGAGGGCAGGAAGGAGGCAGGCCACAATATGTTTGGTCAGTACTAATATCAGCACTTGGTCACATTTACCTCCTTTCTTACAGAGGGTGATGTTCAATATAATATATATAATACAGGGACAAAATTGGGAGGCTAATTTCTATGAAGTGGTGGGTCTGGATTTGTGTTAATTGTGCAATGGTGCTCAGAGATATTTAATTTTGTGTTTAGTTTTGCTCATAATATTTGTTTCGATTTGATGACTGACTGAACCAGTCATAGCAGTGACTCCCCAGAACAAAACTATCAACACACTTTTGTTTTTGCCCTCATTTATCATGAGCTGAACTTTCTCTATGTACACAAAAGGTCTATTTCTCTTATTGTTCACAAATTTGTATTTTGCCAAGATATTCCATCCACCTCACAGGTGTGGCATATTAAGAAGCTGATCAGCCAGCATGAGTATTGCACAGATGCGCATTAGGCTGGCCACAATAAAAGGCCACTTGAAAAAAGTATTTGATCCCCTGCTGATTTTGTATGTCTACCCACTGAAAAAGAAATGATCAGTCTATAATTTTAATGGTAGATTTATTTGAACAGCGAGAGACAGAATAACAAAAAATCCAGAAAAATGTATGTTAAAAATGATATAGATTGATTTGCATTTTAATGAGTGAAATAAGTATTTGACCCCTCTGCAAAACATGACTTAGTACTTTGTGGCCTTGTTGGCATCAGAGAGGACAGATGTTTCTTGTAGTTGGCCACCAGATTTGCACACATCTCAGAAGGGTTTTTGTCCCACTCGTCTTCACAAACTTCACATGAGCCTGTACATGTGCTTTCTTGGGTATGGGGACCTTTCGCACATTGCAGGATTCCTGTTCTTCATGGCGTAGTGTGTTACAAATTGTTTTATTGGTAACTATGGTCGCAGCTGCCTTGAGATCATTGACAAGATTCTCTCACGTAGTTCTGGGCTGATTCCTCACTGTTCTCAAGATCATTGCAACTCCATGAGGTGAGATCTTGCATGGATCCCCAGACCGAGGGAGATGGACAGTTCTTTTGTGTTTATTCTATTTGCGAATAATCGCACCAACTGTTGTCACCTCACCAAGCTGCCTGGCAATGGTCATGTAGCCCATTCCAGCTTTGTGTATGTCTACAATCTTTTCCCTGACATCCTTGGACAGCTCTTTGGTCTTGGCACTGGTGGAGAGTGTGCTCCAAATCTCAGCTCGTTACTTGGGAGCCAGAAATCTTTTTGATAGTGAGGTGAAAAAATGCTAAACGTGTTTTTAAGGATTTTTTGTTGTAATTCTGTCTCCCACTGTTCAAATAAACCTACCATTAAAATTATAGACTGATCATTTCTTTGTCAGTGGGCAAATGTACAAAATCAGAATGGGATCAAATACTTTCTTCCCTCACTGTAGTTTGGAGGGACAGCTTGATCTAGGGTCTGAGTGGGACCAAATGCGCACTTCAACTTCTTAAGAATTGTTTTCACTGTGCGCTAAGGGACAGGCAATGCCTTTTGAAGTTATCCCCTGACGTGCATTTCCACAACTTTATCCCATAGACCTTTTGAAAGTACCCTTCCGCTCATAGTGGATTATTTGTATTGCGCTACTAAGCAGTGGAGTCTTCTATGAACAACTGCATTTATTCTGAACTAATCAAAATCATTTGTAATCTTGAAGGTGGTAGATTGTAATTCAGCAAGTCTGTAATTGCAAGGCTAAGGGGAGGTTCACTCATCCAAATAGGGAGCTTTACTGTTGTACTTCGCCCACTTGGAAATTGTGTGTTACTGTGTGTGTAAATTAAGGAAAAAGTCTGATTTCATGTGTTTTCATTTTGAGCTGACACAACAAAATGTGGAAAACGTTCAAGGGGTTGTGTATACTCTATGTGCAATGATATTAGGCAAGTGAGTATTCTGATGCACATTTTCCAACTCTAAACCATAAAAACTTGGATGCTCATTGGATTGAAACATTTTCAGGTAAAATGTATTAGTGCTTTGGACCTCAGGTAAAATGGGCCAAAAAGAGATTTAACTGACACTGTAAAGTCAAAACTTGTAAAATGCTTTTCAGACTTTTCATGCTTTTCAGAAAACACATGTAGAAGAAAAGATGCAAATTACCTGCAAAAACTTGTGAAGAATTAAATATGAAGCTATCAGGAACCCATTATCCTCCCACCTGGAGTGTCCAGAAGTACAAGGTGTCAAGTGCTCAGTCATGGCCAAGGTCAAGAAGGCTGAAACACGACCACCACTGAATAAAGAAATTGTACTGTATAGATTGGGCAAAGATATACAATAAAGACAGATTTTTCAAAGGTTTTATGGACAGATGAAATAAGAGTGGCACTTGATGGACCAGATTAATGGGCCCGTGGCTGGATCACTAATGGACACACGGCACCACTTCAGTCAGGTGTCAGACAGGTGGAGGAGGGGTACTGGTATGGGCTGCTATCATTAAGGTTGAGGTAGTTGGACCCTCTCAGGTTGAAGATTGACTGAAACTCAACTCCTAAACCTACTGCCAGTTTATGGAAGATAGTTTCTTCAAACCGTAGTGCAGGAAGACATCAGCCTTCAAGAAGGCCATGATCTTCATGCAGGACAATGCTCCATCACATGCATCCAAGTACTCCACTGCTTGACTAATCAGCAAGGGCCACAAAGATGCCTGAATAATGACCTGGCTCCCTTCATCTCCTGACTGAAATGCTATTGAGAATGTGTGGGCCCTTCTCAAATGTGAGATTTACAGTCATGGAAGACAATACACTTTTTTGAACAGCATTTGGGAGGCTGTTGTCGCTGCTTCAGCGAAAGATTATTGTGAACAGATCAAGAAACTGACGGACTCCATGGATGGAAGGCTCATAGCAGTTATTGAAAAGAAGATTGGTAATATTGGTCACTGAATATTTTTGAAAGGACAAACGTTAATTAATTTTCATTTTTTGTTACTTATTTGTTACACTTTAAAAGCTGAGAATAAAAATGTGAGTTGGGAGATTTTTTTAAAATTAGTTGCCTAATAATTCTGCATACCAAAATGTTGCCTTTTAATTCTGTATTCTTATGTATTCCCCAGAGAAAGATCCGAATTCACCTTTCCTTTATTAAACATTCAGGTTTGAGGTTCAATGATTTTTTGGATTGACATAAAACATTGTGATTGTTCAACAATAAAATAAGTCTTGGGAAATAGGATTAGCCTAATAATTGTGCATGCACTGTAGTTTCTATAGGCACTGTATGCTAACAATTGAAGCCCTTTGGAAATTGATTATTATGTCTTAGCAGTCTCTTGCACATTTTTCTGTGACCATGAATAAAGACTGTTGTCATTTTGAAATTCCCTCAATCTATCAAACTGTTTGATTTCAAATCCTAAGTTGGGAGTCCAGAAAAAATATTGCTGCCCTAATAATTACAGTGAAAACTGTATATATAGGCCTTCTATGCATTGTTGCAAAAAATAAGCCATATTTCAGACTGGCTAATATAAAGAAAATATTAAGACTGACAGAAAAACACAGACATTGGACAAAGGAAGAACTCGGTCTATAAGGCCAGCATCCCGGAGTTGCCTCTTCACTGTTGACATTGAGTCTGGTGTTTTGCAGGTAATATTTAATGAAGCAGTTGAGGATACCACACAGGTCCAGTTGAGGACCTGTGTGGTATCTGTTTCTCACACTTGACACCCAAATGTATTTGTCTTCTGACTCAGTTGTGCAGTGGGGCCTCCACTGCACACGGATTAGCAAACGGAATGTGCTATTAGAACACAGGACTGATTAGTTGCTGATAATCAGCCTTTGTACGCTTATGTAGATATTAAATTGAAAATCATTCGTTTCCAGCAACAGTCATTTACAGCTTTGACAATGTCCATACTTTATTTGTGATCAATTTGATGTAATTTTAATGGACAAACATTTATTTTCATTTAAAAAACAACTAAATGTGTAAGTGACCCCAAACTTCTGATCGGTATCCCACATGAAACGACATTCAACTCCTGCTTTACAGTGTTTCCGTAGAACTATGTGTATTTGTTTAAACTCTTTGGAAATGTAATATACTAAACCTCAACCTTACAGTTGTTTCTCCACTAGCTAACTCTACTATTTATATTCCTACATGGTTTGAATAACACTGCACAACATAACTGTCCTCAATTCATTGAGGTGAATCGAAAAAGGAGGTCTTTATAATTACAATGCCTACCCAGTGAGAGTTGCTGGCTAGTAAATGACATGCATGGTTGACTCCAACAAATGCCACAGTCTTTAATACGCTAGCTCTTGTACTGTGCATCCAATGAACAACACTTAAGATTCAAGAGTTGGAAAACTTTGGCTGAATGGCTGTCTTTTTCCTTTGTGCGCTGTGATGTTTTGTACCTTACAGAAATAGCATTTCAACACTTGGTATTGTCTCCTACCTCAGCCTCTTCAGCTGACTAAGGCTTGTTACGTGTCAAGAGTGCATGGCAGAGCTTTAGAGACTCACACTGCCTCCAATACCTCCATTCCCCATAGACTCTCATCTATACTGTAAGCACTACAGGACCCATCTTTTCTTATTTATAACAAGAGACGATGGGATGAAGAAATCATGTGCTCAGGGGAGATGGGTGGCACAGAAGGACTAACAGGAGAAGTTACTCAGCACTTCTTATGTACTTATTTAAGTTATTCTCTGGTGCGTCCTGCACATTTAGCTTGGTCTGTTTTTCTCATCTAAAAGGAGCACAGAATTTTCCAGGAGTGACAATATATATGCTGGGACATTCCCAAAGCGGGAACACATTTTCTGACCTGTTACAATGGCTTACTAAAACAGTTAGGGCTCAACACTGCCCCTTGAGGCAGAGAATGTCTCAGAAAAGGGGTTATTAGTTGGACAGACTGTCTGTAGTCAGAGCAATGCCACATTTCTTTAACAACCCACAATATTTGATTTAAACTACTGCTTTCATTGTTTTTTCTCTATAATGAGTTCATAACTCCATTCTACATGATTCAATAAGACTGGGAAAGGTGGAGATTGTGTGGTGGTTGGGAATTTGTTTCTGGGCAGTTGACTACTATATTTCAGTAGACATGCTAATTGGATTGCTACTGAAATACAGTAGTCTGCATTTGTTCTTCTCGGGTTAAATTTGAGACAGTTGGCATCAGGTGGCAGGAAAGGCATCATGTGAAATACATGTGAGGTGGGAAGAAGGGTAGAGCCTTGTGGTTAGCAGAACCGAGGGGCCAATGCCCTGGTGCAGGAGGTGCTAGTGGTAGACTGGCGCCTGTCTAGGTGACTGTGTCTCTGTGTCCACCTCACTGGGGCCTAGCTCTGTTTGACCAGAAGATTTACAAAGATAGTACTGGCGACTGGTGACACAGCAGAATATTTCTACCTTGCTCCCACATTCACTGCCTGATGAATTAAGCTGGCTGGGTGGATTCCAATGAGGAGTCATTCGTGGTTATATTTGTTGACCCTGATGTTACGGTCACCCAAAATCAACAAGTGATGGGAAAGGGTTATCAATATACGAGACAGACAGACGCAGAAGTCCCCTGAACATGTTATGTCACTTGATCACAGCCAAGTTTAGCACAGCCTATAATATAATTAGCGAATGGATTCAAATTTAATAGTATAGTCATTATCATATCAAACAATATGAGACAGCATACATTTATTACTTAGACTTGTAACCACAAATAAACTATTTATTGATGCTTTGAAGATGCAAATTAAGCATTTAGATATTTGCATTTTACACAGGATAATTTTGTGTGCATTAATATGATATAGCAGCATGGCATGATATTACATTAGTAAGTGTGTAGTAGCCAAGCCTAAACACACTTTTTTTTAAATCAACAACAAATTGAACGTACAGTTCTGAAAGAACTTAAGAGACCACTCCTACTTTTTCTTAAATCAAAATCTCTACATGTATGGCAGCCATTCCATTCCAGTGTCTGTTTAATTCCAACACAGGCACACCTCATTTTACTCAATGAGATACTGATTAGGTGATCACCTGAACCAAATCTAATTTTACAAGAAAAAGTATAAAAACCACTACTGTGGTCATCACTATCCTCTTGCAACCTGACCAGCTGGATGGCAAAAATAGCACCTCAAAAGTAATTTGAATAAAAAATTTACTATTCAGCATGACAAAAGAGTTGAAAAGAAAAGCTTTTAATAAGGAAAAGAAGGGATAAATGCTGACTTAGGGATGGAGTGTGAATGTCAGGTTGCTTCCATGCTAAAAATGTCAAAGATGGCGGTTCATAAGAACAAGGTCATGCAACAGACATTGGGGACAACAAAGCTACAGACTGGCAGAGGGCAATAATGACTGTCCACTGACCGAGATGACCGTCAACTCATTCGAATGTCACTCAACAACCATAGGATGACATCAAGTGACCTACACAAAGAATGGTAAACAGCTGCTCGGGTGATGTGCACGGCGAGGATGGTTCGAAACACGTTCCTAGGGGCAGGAATGAAGACGTGCAAAGCTAGAAAAAAGCCATTAATTAATGAGAAACAAAGAAGAGCCAGGTTGAAGTTTGCAAAAGACGGTAAGGATTGGACCGTAAAAGAATGGAGTAAGGTCATCTCTGTCGAGTCAAATTTTCAGCTTTGTTCAACACCTGGTTGTCTAATGGTTAGATGGAGACCTGGAGAGGCCTACAAGCCACTGTGTCTCACAGTTTCACTGTGAAATTTGGTGGAGGATCGGTGATGATCTGGGGATGCTTCAGCAAGGCTGGGATTGGGCAGATTTGTCTTTGTGAAGGACGTATGAATCATGCCAAGTACAAGGTTATCCTGGAAGAACATCTGCTTCCTTCTGCTCTGACAATGTTCCCCAACTCTGAGAGTTGTTTTTTTCCAGCAGGACAATGCTCCATGCCACACAGCCAGGTAAATATAGGTGTGGATGCAGGGCCGCCAGATCAAGACCTGGTCATGGCCAGCCCAAACTACAGACCTGAACCACATTGAAAAACTCTGGAATTTGATCAAAAGGAAGATGGATGGTCACAAGCCATTCAACAAAGCCGAGCTACTGGAAGTTTTGTGCCAAGAGTGGCATTAAAATCACCCAACAACAATGTGACAGACTGGTGGAGAGCATGGCAAGACCTATGAAAGCTGTGATTAAAAATCAGGCTTATCACACCAAATATAGATGAACTCTTCCCAAGTTAAAACATTCATTTGTTGTTGAAAAATTAACATGAATTTGCTTTCTTTGCATTTTTTGAGGTCTGAAAACAATGCATATTTTTTGGGTAATTTTGACCAGTTTTCTATAAATACATATTCTAAATGACAATATTTTATTTGGAATTTGGGAGTAATGTTGCCAGTAGTTTATAGAATAATAGAAAAATGTTAATTTTACTCAAAAACATACCTATGAATATTAAAACCAGAGAAACTGATAATTTTGCAGAAGTCTCTTAATTTTTTCCAGAGCTGTATACACGCACAACATGTTCAGTCATTTTATCCTAACAGCTATTTGTATTTAAAATCATGTTTTGTACATTTAAAAACTTTTTTATAGAGAATTCTAGCTGAGACCAAGGTCTCTTTTTGTTGGTTACTGGGTCTTTTGACTCCTTGGTAGCTGGCTATGACAGTGTGTTTTGGTCATTGTCTTGCTGCATGTAAAAGTACCTTCTAACAAGGTCAGAGATGACCCAGTTCCAGTGTTATCCATACATGGCCAAGCCATAGCACTACCTCCACAATGTTTCACAGATTCTGATATACTTTGGATCAAGGGCAGTAACTTTTCCTCTACACACAATCCTGTTTCCATCAGTCTGGTACAGATTTACCTTCTGATCTGTTCCAGATCATTTGGAATTTTGTTTGTATATTTTTGATGGATAATAGCAATTATTTGGTCAACAGTGGTGTCATTTGATTTACCATGTTGTTTTCTACTGCTGTGCATACCAATGCTTTGTTCTTAATGTGCCAGTTAATTCTGGCATGCGTAATGTTTGGTTATCTGATCGATTTCTTTTGATTAATCTTGACTTGCTTATAGATAGGACTGACATGAGGACCCAGTCTATAGTCCTCATGTTGTCTTAACCAAGTAACAGACTCAACAAAAACTCTAGAATTGACATATCAGTCATCATGAACTTAACAATAGCAACAAACTCCCCTACCTAATAAGAAACTGCTATGAAGCCCATTATCCAAATAATGTAGGTATCCTTAAAATGTAGGGACTATATGTACAAAACATGCTTACATTTCTGAATGGATCAACTAATATGGATATCATGAAATACCTTCAAATTAAAGCTGACAATCTGCACTTTAACTGAATCGTTATTTTATTATTTCTGAAGTGCTATAATACAGGGCTCCGAAAAAGTAAGTTAATTGTTTCCATTAATGTTTTGTGTTTTTTTTCTACATAAACCTATATCGTTGGTTCACATTTGACTGCACTATTTGGCCCGTGTCATAATCACGTCTGGTGAGGAAAGATAAATGAATTTGCACATGATGTCTGTTTAGTCAGCTACCCTACATGAGCTGCCTTGCCATCAGTAATGTGTCATTCTAGCTGCTACACCAGAAACCAACTGAAATTAACTTATGTTTCTTCAATATTTCCATACACCATTATAAAATGAACATATAGGTCAGGCATTGAGAATCAATCCTTGGCAATATGAGCTTGGAAGCAGACATTGGATAGAACACAACAAATTTGGTTCCAGGAATTGGCATACAACTGAACAGAAGACATACAACTTCGAGACACGGCCCATTAAATTTTGCTTGACCAGACCTGGCCAAGCAGGAAGGGATTTTGGTCTGCCTGGATGAAAAATAAAACTAATGAGAACAGTCTTGCTTTGTGTGCTTCTCAGATATAGACGATCTAGACTTTGAAAGAGGCTATTTGTATTAAGACAGACAAATACTACATAATACAATGCATTGTAATATTCTCATATTCTTTTATTCATAATAACACTCGAAACACCTGAATTTTGCACTCATTTTCAATGGCTCTGCCTCTTTAAAAATTATGACATTAGACTGGTTCCTCACATTATATCACATTGTATGTTAAACGAAATCCTTGCAAATGGAGGGAATATAATTATATCCCTTGACAGAAGCATAGATACTGTAATGGCTCACTCCCTCACATGGGGTTTTCCAGGGTCAGATGGAGGGATGGGCAGCCAGCCTTACACTTCCCAAAAGAGTTCATTCACAACTCATGCTGGGTTATTTCCCATAATAATAAGACTGATGCAATAAAATATAGGGAAAAAGGTACACATTTCTACCAGGAAGAGTGTATGATGACATATATTATTAGAGAAATGAGCATGTTTAAAATTCTATTACTTTTCGTAATAGACAATAGCAGTTTGTGTATATCTACAGTAAATGAATTAAAAGCAACCCATATGATTTCATGATGTAGGCCTATCTGTGTGCATTTCTTTTTTTGTAATTTATATTATTTTGATGAACTAGGGCAGTCTTCCATGAAAAACACCAGCTAATTCAGCAATGATATGTTACCTAAAGACAATGTGGAAAAGTTGAGGATTTGTCTGAGGATTATTCCTATTTTGCTGAAGTAAAATCTGGGATTGTAAACTGAAAATATCAAAATTTGTTTTAGATTTAAATTCCCATATTTGAATACCCATAAAAAGTTCCAAATGTGATTAAGTAATAGCTGCCGGGAATGTGCTCTAGTGACCCGGAGATCAGGATTGCACAACGGTGGCTGAAGTTTGTATAAATACTGGTACAACACAGTCTGAACCTCAACAGGGCAGTCCTTCTATTGCTGACCGTAAAGGACAATTAACCAACTTAGTTTTGGAATCTTCTGTATTGAGAATTGTGCTTTGGAAAGCGTGTCTTTTCACAAAAATATTTTACAATCTAGAACTTCTTGCAGAAACATTTTTCAATTTCAACTGAATCGAAAAGGGTTTAAAAAAATCAACATTTCTCTACCAGTTCCAAGAATGAAGGTCTTCAGTTTTGCAGTTACAGTGGCGGTGGTTGTATTATGCATCTGCCTCCATGAAAGCACAGCTGTTCCTTTCTCTGAGGTAAGTCTAAACTTACCAACAACACTTCATTTGTGAAATATGACGTTCTTTCTGCACTCAGTGTTAATTGATTTCAGAGGTTGGTCTTGACAAATTTGTGCATCATGTCTTTGCAGGTGCGACCAGAGGAGGCGGGAAACATTCACAATCCAATTGGGGAACTTCACCAGCCCAACGGCGCGTCCATGAATCTGCCGCCGGTACGTTCAACCCAGTGAATGAATTACTCTAATTACCTTTAGCAAATTAAAATCTAAGTGGTTGCATTTCCCCGGTGGAATAGGATGAGCCTTCCAGTGCTGCCTGTTAACGTTAGATTGTGAGTCGTTAGGGAGGGCTTCAGGGTGTGCTCTATGCAATGTGGTTTTGAAGTGAGGACTCAGACGAAAATACTTACCTGTGTTATTCCCTCCATTTTGGATAAAGTTGAATTTCAGATTCAAGCGTCAGAGCCATCTCTCCCTGTGCCGATATTGCTGTGCCTGCTGCCACAACAAGGGGTGTGGCTTCTGCTGCAAATCCTGAGGACATTTCCGACCCCGAACCATCTTACTAACTTAATGCCACTATTTCCACTCGTTGACATTTCTTAAACAATCGATCTCAAAGACTACGTTCTCAGCACATACGTATCCTGTACATAAATGTTTTATATCATTTTATTGGCCTAATTTATAGCCTATTTTACCAGTTTTATTTATTTTGCACATTTTCCAATGTTTTTATTCTGGATGTTGTTTTTCTAGAAGTTACAATACGTTTTTAAATTCTGCTAATATAAATTTTTTGTAATATGAATAAACTTTTTTGAATAGCAAATATGGTTATTTCTGAATTGTAAATGTTTATTATTGTACCTTGTGGCTAATCATTCAAACAGTCACTGCTTCATTAAAATTAGCCATGTATCTGACCGTGGGGTCCGGGAATAGGATCTTCATGGAATTCTTTAACCAAAAAGGTCCAATACACACACACAGAAACAACAAGAAAATTACTGATGTGTGTGCAGTTCTGAAAATCTATGTTATCAGTGTTTTGAATGTTTTCCAATCAGTCCATTGTACCTGGTAACCTTTGGTTAAGTGAGTGGTGGATGTTGTTGCTCAGTATTCTGTGTAATACAGTTAGCAGCCTATAGGGAGCACTACAAACCATAGGTTGTGGAGGTGATATAGCCCAACCATTCAATCATTCGACATAATGATTTGTCGTTCATTCAACGTCACTCAAGTGTGATTCAACATGTCAAACATTCAAATAAACATGGGCAAAATAGGATCTTTTTCAGCTAGTGTGCCCCAGTTTCATCCATTGATCAAGTATATGTAAAGGCCACAAAGTAGGTTAATATCGACGGACAGGAGATGGGAAGAACAGAGTAGGTCTTCCATAAACATGTTCCCTCTAGGCTCCCACTCATTCTGCCTCTCCCTCCGGCGTCAGACTCAATCTGGGATGGCCTGTAATAAAGTACAACAGAGAAGAACAGACAAACAGTCACTTTGTAATCAGTTTGTCCTCTCTCAAATACTCTCTCCTTTCAGTTGCTACCTCTTCTTTCTTTCCCTACTTATCTCAATTGATTTCATGCACTAAGGCCACCAAATGGGTTCATATGAACAGAGAAGGGTATTGAAATATTCTCCTTCACCTGACCTACAGTCTGATGTCCCAGTTGCAGTTGTGTATCACATGTAGAAACTAACTGATGTGATTAATTGAAACTGTGGACATACTACTCGATTAGCCAAGTCATTACGGTGACACCAAATTTTCAAAATGGACTGCATAATTAAAGTTGTTAAGTATAGTTTCTAACCATGACCTGTTCATAAAATAAATGTTGTGTCTAACCAAAACTGTAAATCCATATGTATTTCTCCATTTACAGAAATATGATCATGTACCATATATTTTGCTGTTATATACTTTTTAATGGCTATTTAAGGGATAATTTAGAACAGTTGGAAGATACCTGGATTGGTAGATTCTCTGGAACATATTAAACCCTAACCCCAAATTAAGACTGTCAACCTTACGAAAATGTCATACAATGTTTTTCTCAACAGTGGGTTAAAAGTAGTGTCGGGAAACAATTTTACAACATGAAAGATTCTGTGTAAATACATTGCATTGTAGTGCAAGCAGAAGAAAGCAAACAATAATATCAGAATAATATTAGGGCATACAGGTTGAATTGTGCTTTGAAATTGAAATATATTACTGGAATTGGTAATCGATGTATGGTAAAAAAATGAAAATGGGCAAGCATGTAATATTACATTTAAAATGTGTATAATGTAGAAATGGAGAGGTTATATGAAGGCATCAAGCTGACAGATGCTGGGAAGGATAAGTGATGTAGGCTTTCGTGCTAGTATGATTTATATGCTTACCAAAAAGGTAGGTTGAATGGCAGGCGCATGGGTCTTTCGCATCAATGCTTCTGGCAACCTAATTCTCATCATTAAGGAAGATCATGAATCCCATTTGTTCTTTCTCTGCAGAGCGGTGTTGTTTGAGACCCTACGATAACAGCATGCTGTAATAGACACACCGGGTGTATGCAGACCTGCTGCCTTCTACCCTCTGTAAATCAGTGAAATTAGAAAGGAATGACTTGACATTCAGGAATATACCCTTGTTTTTCTGTGACTTAATCAAGTGTGTTACTTGCATTTTCTTAAAGTACGAGTCATAATCCCTAAACCTTCCATAACCATTAAAATAGAGCCTCCAATTTGGCACTTTTCAGTAGCTAAGGAGGATGTTCACATATTCAAATAGGGTATTTTACTGTTTTCATTTTCTAAAATGTTCTTTTTTAATATAGTGTTAATATATCCGGAATAAGTCAGATTTCATGTGGTTTCATTTCAGGCTGTAAGGCAATGCTTCCCAATCCTGATACAGGGGACCCAACGCGTGCACATTTTTGTTTTAACATTTAATTTCATTACTAATATTGCCTTCTTTACATATCTCTTTTTACTTATTCCGTTAATAATGAATAGGCTTAAGAAAATTGCTGCTGATAAAAATGCAGACCCTAACCGATGTAATACACAAAACAGTAGACAAACGACTGTATTAGGTGACAAATAACATTGTCATCTCAATTTCTAAATGTACTTGATTACAATTTTGAAATAGATTCCTCCCATGACCAGGTCATAAAATGAACATTTGGCTTTTTCACACCACATTGTTCTTTGCCCCTATCTTAGCCCCAGGCTTAGATTGGTCCTGGGCTAGCTTAGCCTTCGTTCACAGAGGAGTTTGTTAACCCTGAGCTATAGTTTAACTCTAGTCTTAGGATTCACACTTGTATTCCTATGCCCTGGGCTAACGGACAAAGACTATTTTGCATTTTATCTATGACAGTTACCCATTTATTTTATTTATTTATAATTTCTTTATTCATAATGACGAATCTCAACATTCAAAATACAAACATCCATATGAAATCAAGTCATCAACAACATAAAATCTCCCTAACTTTGTTAGTTTGTAGATATTTCAACAGCAGAGTCCAGACCTTCTTCCATGGAATATACTGAACAAACCCACCCCGATAATATTTTACATATGGTACAGTCACAATGTCTTTCTGTAAAAAATCCTAATATTGAGTTTTCTTTTGGTGACAATTAGAAAAGCAGAGGTTAGCAATTGCCTTATCGTAAAGATCTGAAGATGAGATAACAGGGAACGGTAGCGGAGTACCTTTTAATAACATCAAAGCACCCAAAGGAATGGCTTCAGGTACAATTGCATATTCTTTTGGAGAAACAGGAAACTGAAACTCAGACAAGAATTCAGAGTAGCTATGCATTATACCTTCTGTATTAAGCAGTTGGGCAACTACAATAATATTTTTTGTACTAATTTTCAAAGAATAAGGATTGGTTTCTGTAGAGAATATCCCTGTCAATCCAGATGAAGTATGAATGAGGGGAGAAGTTATGCTTGAATCATAGCGCCCACGATAGTAAGGATTGTTCATGGAAATTTGTTACAGTGTAAGAATATTATAGTTACTTACTAAGAAACTTCAGGCCACCTAATCTGGAGAAGATAAAAGTTGGAAAAAAATTCCATAATGAATTAAATTTGTCCATGCATTGTCTAACCCAATACATTTAAAAGGTGTAGTTCAAAGTAGTAAAATCTGAAAAGTTTATCCCATCACAAGTATCTTTAGTCATAATACGTTTTTTGTAGTGTGTATTATTTCTCCAGAAAAAGTTAAATAATAACTTTTTCAACAGATAGGGAAATGGCAGTATTATGAAAGAAAACATCTTCCTTTAGGGGAAAGGTCTCTTTGGAGCCAGTTATTGAATACATGTTTTGTCTTTTCTATTAAAGGCACTAAAATGTATGGAACATCTCGCAGAATCCTCTTTTCTGCATCATCTTACAGATCTAAAGAGTAGGAGTACATTTAATGGCCATTGGCAAACCTCTGAAGTAGAGTCAGAGCAAAGGGGACTTGAGATGTAACATTAAGAAAAAAGGTAGTGTCATCAGACACCTGGCTTATGACAATATGCCTGCCTGCCACAACAACTCCTAGTAATTCACTATTGGAAATGTATGAGGCAAGAAATAGGGCAGCAAATAAAAAGAGGTAGGGTAAGACTGGGCATCCTTGACAAATCCCCCAAGAAAGGGTGAATCTAGGAGAAGTACTTTATATTAACTTAATGGAGCTAGAGCTGTTTTTATAGAGGGTCTTGACAAACTTGCCAAAGTACTGGCCAAAACATATTTTTGACAGAGCTTTCAATATAAAGCCATGCTCTACAGAATCAAATGCCTTGTGAAAATCAAGAAAAAAAATTAAGCCATCACCATAAAACAAGATCATAATTGTCTAATTGGTCTAAAACCAGTTGAATACTGTTGGAGAGATGACGATCCCGCATAAAATCAGACAGAATTTTTTCTATGATAGTCTAACACTTAGTGCAAATATAAGGCAATCATTTTATAGTCATTATTAAGGAGGGTAATAGGATGCCAATTGTCTAAAAACAGTAAGTCTTTTTTAGGCATTAGGAATCAGCGTAATTATTCCCTGAGTCATAGTGGGAGGGATAGTTCCTTTTTGGATACTTACTGTGAATACATTAACCAGGAAGTGGGATAATTCTTCAGCAAACCTGTTATAAAATTTTGCGGTCAGATCATAATTACCCGGCGACTTGTTGTTTTTCAGATTTCTTCTTATTATTAAAAGTTCTGACACGGTAATGTTATAGTCACAAAAATCCCTGTCATCATCAGATAATATTTTACATAGTGACAGAGTCCACAAAAGAGGTGGCCTCTGCTTTGGAGGTGGCCTCTTTTACTGATGTGTAAAGATTTCTGTAAAAGTTAGCACAGAAGGAAGTAACTTCTCTAGGGTCATTAACGATCTTATTAGCAAATTGTAGTTGTTCGATAACTGAATTAACAGCACTGTTTTTCTAGCCTAAAAAAGTATGACAAATTCTATCTGCCCTCTATCCATTTCTTACTAGAACGAATAAAGGCTCCTTCTGAGTGTATATCTCATCAAGTTTACACTGTAATTTTAAGAATTCAGTCATTTCACTGTCTGTTTTTGTCGCTGGGAAAAATCTAACAATTGACTAATAACATCCGCTTCTTTAGCCCTTCTATTCTTAGCAAGATCCCTTTCAAATTTACAAAGAAATGTTCCCACTTGAAATTAAAAAAGTTCCCAATTACAGCCAAAGGAATTCTGAATAATAGCTTGAGACAGATATGCTTTGATTAATCCCTAAATTCTTTCTTGCAGTTTTCAGAAAGAAGCTTTCAAATGGAGCTGGAACAGAGTTAGATGTAAGTGAAAAATAGATGCATATAGCTTTATGGTCTGTTATGGGGGAAGCAATAATAGAGACAGACATGACATCCCGAGCCAGGCAATGTTACGAATATAAGTAAAGTTACAAGTAGATCACTGATAAACCATCAAAGTTACGCAACCATCATTCAATTAAAGACTTCATGGCATCGGTTGATCAAGATGCCCAGCCTGTTGGTATTTGCTTTGACAGCTTTGTTAAAACTATGCAAAGAAAGAGAAAAACATCAAAGTGAAAATATGAACATGAGGCAGAGAATGTGACCAGTCAACCATTATTGTAACAACATAATTGCTTGATATACATCCAAAGCAAACTGCAATAACTACTTCACTAAGATTTAGCTGGTATGATGAAATGACAAAACGCTGCAGAGTGAAAGGACCGAAACAGAAATACATTGTAGCTGTTGGTAACAGTATGTGTGTCAAGACCATCACTAGGGTGAATATGGTTAGTGACCCATCACTAACCATACCCACCCTTTTTACTACTGGACTCTGTCACTGCCTTATGAAGACTGATGAGGAAGTTCTCAGTTATCTACAGGTACATGTCATTGCTGCTTTCATTGCACATTTAGAACTGCCACTGTATTTTCATATTCAATTGGTACATACAGTTCCCTCCAAAGGTATTGGAACGGCCAGGCAAATTCCTATGTTTTTGTTGGTCATTGAAGACATTTGGGTTTAAGATCAAAAGATGAGTATGAGACATGAGTTCAGAATTTCAGCTTAAATTTCCTGGCATTCACATCCTGATGTGTTAAGTGAGTGGTGGATGTTGTTGCAAAGTACTCTGGGTAATACAGTTAGCAGCCTATAGGGAGCACTACAAACCATAGGTTGTGGAGGTGATATAGCCCAACCATTCGATCAATCGACATAATAATTTGTCGTTCATCCAGTCACTCATGTGTGATTCAAATAAAAATGGGCAAAATCTGATCTTTTTTTAGCTGGTGTGCCCCAGTTTCATCCATTGATCAAGTATATGTAAAGGCCACAAAGTAGGTAAATATTGACAGGCATGGGATGGGAAGAACAGAGTAGGTCTTCCATAAACATGTTCACTCTAGGGTCCCACTCATTCTGCCTCTCCCTCCGGCGTCAGACTCAATCGGGGTAAGCCCGTCGCACAACAGAAAAAAACTGAAAAAACTGATATCACTTTTTTATCTCTCTTTCTTCTTTCAATCACTACCTCATCTTTCTTTCCCCACCTATCTCAGATGATTTTATGGTATAATGCCACCAAATGGGTCCATATTGATGGAACTGGATTTATAATTTTGAAGATTATTCCAGTCATTAAATTAATGTAACAGATTAAATTAATAAGTAAAGAAAGTATACCATTTCATTACAAGTATCAAAGATAGCAGTTCCCTTTAGATTTTAGGTTTTATAAGCAATGATGCATGCAGAGAGGCTGGACAAAAAGCAAAAGAGACCGTATTCACAAGCCACTCTGACTTATATCCTCAAAACTGAAGTTGTGAAGGTTAGATAGCTAACCTAAGGAAGGATCACAAGACAATTGCTGAAGAATAACCGCACTTATCAACTAGACACATTCCAATCTATGCTTCCTAGCACCATATCATCAGACAGAGTGGTCTAACTCATGGGTAAAGCTAGGGTCATTAAGAAATGACATTTGGTCATGTATTCAGGCATGAAACAACCATCTGTAACACCTTAACATTCCATTGGTAGCATATAACCAGACACACAGGGTGTAAGCTAGGGCAGAAAATGAGTACACACACAGCAAAAAAATTAAGGGTACTTATAATCATCACAGTATAACACCAAGTCAGTTAAACTTCAGGGGTATCAATCTGTCCAGTTATGTGAATCAATGTCACCTGTTTTGGTGTGAATGAAAGTGACAACAGGTGTTCTGCAAAGGCAAAAGCACAACAGCCCCAAAAAAGGGAATGGTTTTGCAGGTGGTGGCCACAGACAACTTCTCTTCTCTAGTTTGCATTATGCTGGTTTCCTTGTCACTACTGTTAGCATGAGAGAGATTTCTGCAGCCCATTCAGGTTGCATAGGTAGTCCAGCTCCTCCAGGATGTCACATCCATACGTGCCGTTGCAAGAAGGTTTGCTGTTTCTCCCAGTATAGTCTTTAGAGCAAGGAGGAGATGGGCCGTTACACAAGGTGAGGTGGACAGGGCCATAGAAGGGAGTCAACCCAACAGCAGGATATCTGCTCCTTTCTGTGAGGAGGAACAGGAGGAGCACTGCCAGAGCCCTACAAAATGACCTCCAGCGAGCTACTGGTGTGCGTGGTTCTGACCAAACTGTCAGAACCATTGGCACCCCGTTCTCTTCACAAATGAAAACAGGTTCACACTGAGCTCTTGTGACAGATAGGAAAGAGTCTGGAGACGCCGTAGTGAATGTTATGCTGCCTGTAACATCATCCAGCATGACAGGTTTGGCAGTGGGTCAGTGGTAATCAGGGAAGGCATATACTTAAAAGGGTCGCAGACCTTCACATGCTAGCCAACGGTATCCTGACTGCTGTTAGGTACCAGGATGAAATCCTCAGACCCATCGTCAGACCTCACGCTGGTGCAGTGGGCCCTGGGTTCCTCCTGGTGCAGGACAATCCCTGGCCTCATATGGCCAGAGTGTGTAGTCAGTTCCTGGATGACAAAAGCATTGATGCCCTTGACTGGCCTTCACATTCTCCAGACCTGAATCCAATTGCGAACCTCTGGGACATTATGTATCAGTGCATCCGCTGCCACCAAGTAGTGTCACAGACTGTCCAGGAGCTAACTGATGCCCTGATCCAGGTCTGGGAGATCACCCAGGATACCATCCGCCATCTCATCAGGAGCATATCCTGACATTGTCGGGAGTGCATACAGGCACATGGGGGCCATACAGCCTGGAACAGCCTGTGATTTCCATTGTTTACTTTGATTTTTGGTGCAAGTTGAATCCAGCCTTAAATCGGTTGGTGACTGTTGTTTCTATTGACCATTGCTAAGTCATTTTGTTCTCAACAAATTACACAATGTAAAGATTTTCATCTGTCATATAATTAGTTTATCGAGACGCGATGTGTGATTTCAGTGTTCCCTTAATTGTTTGTATTAGAGCTAGACCAATCTGGAATTTTTGTTCCCGATTCCAATTTTTGAGTGGACCTACTTACCGAAACTGACTACATCTGCAGATTTTCTATTATTATAGCTGAAATAAAATATATACATTTTTCTGCATGGATTGTGCTTACAACTCGGCCTACAAAGACACACAGAAAGTAGATTTCTTAAATTAAAGCAAATAATTTATTAAATCAAAATGGTCCGTGTCCATTCTTTGTTACTCTGTAACAACTTCTTCAATGTGTAACAATCCATGGGGAGATGGAGGGAAACGCAGAGTTGAAGAAACTGAGATTTTAATGAACACAAAGAAAAAACCAAAACCGAGTGCCGTGCACTGAGATATAAAACAAAAATGAAACAAGGAACATGATATGAGCATACACAACACAATTACCGACCTGGACAGGGAAAAAAATAATAAAATGGCTGAACTAAATACACAAACTAACAAGGAGAACAGAAACAGGTGGGGGCTAAACACAGGTGAAAGGAATAGACCAATTAACTGAAACAAAAAACAGGAAAGACCAAACAAGGACATGACAAGTCAAGGACACACATAAAACCCAAAGTGGAATGGTCCCATCTGTCACGTCCTGGCTATGCCCCTAGCCATCTTCGCACTGGCTGGGGCCATAGTCAGGACGTGGCCAGAAGAGATGCCTCTAGGCACCTCTATGTGCTTGGGTCTCCCCAATTGGAGGCAGGTGTTGGTTATTGCCTCCAATTGGGGAACCTATTTTAAGTTGACTGTTGGAACACACTGGTGTGGTTCATTTTGGTTTGTCAGCCGTAGGCTGTACTACCTAGTCATTAGAGGTGCTTTGAGTTTGTTTGTTTCCTTCTTTCTTTATTAAACATGGAATACAAAGACCCTTTTGCCTCTGCCTTTCTATCCTGGAAACAGCTTATGTACTGAATTATAAAAATAACATATAAAAAGAAAATAAAACCATTAAGGCATCAAAAAACAAGAACAGTATTTTCTTTTACTGGTCTCAAATCTGTTTAGCTTTACAGTCATTAGTACTGCCACTTGAGTGGTGGCAGGCTATGGCACAGGAAGCACAGCTTCTCAGCCTTGGCAACTGATAGCCAAAAAGGTATTCTAGAATTATGTTAGATCATGATATGCACACTCAAACAAGCAATTTAAGAGAAGTATGGATTTATACGAACTGGATTTTTTTTATCCTATCGTTAGTAATAGGCAAATCATTGAGCCAAATGAATGGATCTTTTCACTGTGACTTGGAAGTCAATGTGACTTGTTTGCCAATGATCCATCACTACACTTAACCCTATTGAAAACATACGTACTGACTTGAATGGTATGCTTTCTTCACTATTAGTTCTTAACTTTTTGCAAATAATGAATTTTGTAAGATAATTTTGTAACTAGGCAAATTATGGAGCAAATTAACAATTATTTACACAGGTGCAAAATATTTCCCAATGTTCAATAGAGAGAAGCAATTGCTGTTGAACAACCGGTTGCTACTGCAGTTGTAGCACATAACTAAACATGGATCTAACACTGTATTTGCTCCAACTCAACAAAAACAAACAAATATACAATGTCTTGTTATGTAGTTATGATTTTATCAACAGTATAAATAAGGCTGATATTCAACATTTAAAAGGGAATTCACAATATACACTGTTTTGCTGGTGACACAATGCTGTTTTCATCCAACTCCCCATGACAGCTAGCCAGCAAGCGTTAGCAATGTGATGAAACTACAGTACCAAAGCTAAACATGCCCCATCAGTGAACACTTTGAAACACACTAACCCAGTCACACAGAGCTAACATTTATTAGCTAGCTGTCATGGAAATAAGGTAACACAAGTGTTGACTTTTTGAAAACCCATACTGTAAATCACAACGTGAATACAAATGTGGTCCGTTGCAATGCCCCATCGTGTCTCAAAATATTTTGTTGTCAGAGCTTGAGTAGTACAAAAACTTTGTAGGCTCTTAACTAAAATTAAGTAGGATACTTTTTTTTTGCAATTTCATGAAAAACGTAGTTACAGTACCTCTGGTAACTAGAGGTCATTACTTGATGTAAATGTTTGTGTGCCTATTTTGGAACATTTTTGCACTGTAAAGCTTCTATTTAAACTCACCTTAAAATCAGTTTGTCCTTTTCCCTCCCACAGTTTTAAGGCTTTGGGTGATGTCCTTTTGAATAATGCAAACCTATATACAGCGAAAGAGCGCCCCCTTCAGAGGAAATAATGAATTGCAAACAAATGTTGGTTTCATAACGGTAGAATATTACCAATACAAATATATCAATAAACTGCTGATGTCGGCCGATAATATCGGTCAACCGACATATCGGTTGGCATCATATACATATATATATATACACATACACATGGCTATACTAAATAATATTGAAGAATTTTAAATAACAAAATAAACAGAATTCAAATTTTACAGTTCCTTCACTATGAGCGGAGAAGGGTGTAGAAATACTCTCCTACAGTTGGCCTACAGACAGAGGGTAATAACAGAATTACAGATAGAGGTTATTAACAGACCTACCGACTACCGACAGAGGGTAATAACACACCTATAGATCGAAGGTAATAACTGACCTACAGATAGTGGCTACTAAAAATCTGAAAGTCATTAGGAAATGTCTTCTGTCTGCCTCTCTGTATTACAGCTGAATCACCAGTATAATGCATCATGCCATATCATTTGAATTTAGATCACCGCTTTCCTTAGTTTTTATACCGGATTGCCAACTGTATGTCGGGTTAGGTGGAGTCGATAGTGAGAAGATTCCTAAAGAGAATAGATGGGGATTCTAATGAAGGCCAACCGCCAATACAAACACAGCCGCCTGGCCCCACTTCTCTCTGGCTCGGTGCAGCACCTGGAGTCGTTAGTTTTAATTAGCAGAGGGGAGTGATAGGGGTTTCTCTCTCCTCCCACCTCTCCCTTACCACAGAACGCTCAGGAATACTGATTGCTGTGGAATTCGGTATGCTTTACCTGTACTTTAGGCCACACTCAGGATTCCACAGACATGTTCTACACCGATGACTACACCATCATCGACTCAGCAGATGTGCAGTGAATTAATGAATAAGTTAAATGAAGTTCATTTGAATAGATAACTTAATATGTTGTTAACTTAATGCATCATAATAAATGCCAGCAGCCTGACTGTTAACATGTTTAAAGGATAGATAAAAAAAACGGATTAAGTGGAACATTTTTAAATGCTGAGGAATTATGGGAGCAAACTCTTTTCAAAAGAAAATCAAATAAATAAAATGTTTTAACTATCTTTGTGAGGATTCGTCTTCAATACTACAGAATATCTAATTAATGGGGTCTGATTTCACGGAGTCGAGGACTGAAATTGCTCCTGTTTTTCAAATATCGCAATTCTCATGGCCTATTTTCTTTCTTTTCTCTTTTTATTCACGTCTGTATTCAAAATCTTGTCTGATAGGACCTCTCTTTGCATCAGACACAAACACGTGCACACACACACACACACACACACACACACACACACACACACACACACACACACACACACCACTGAAGCCATGATTTACATTACCCATCACCACTACAGTCAGCCACTTAACACCCGTTTAGTTGGCCACAACAGTCAACATAATTCAAAATTTTCAACACCAAACCGATTACTGTCTGAAGAGGGATCTGGTGACATCGAGGA
>JACXGJ010009898.1:0-23249 GCA_016801105.1 Esox niger | reverse complement strand
GCCAGCTCTGTAAAATATGTTGTATACAGCCAGCTCTGTACATTATTATATATAGCCAGCTCTGTGAACTATTGTATACAGCCAGCTCTGTAAAATATATTGTATACAGCCAGCTCTGTAAAATATATTGTATACAGCCAACTCTGTAAAATATATTATATACAGCCAGCTCTGTAAAATATGTTGTATACAGCCAGCTCTGTACATTATTATATATAGCCAGCTCTGTGAACTATTGTATACAGCCAGCTCTGTAAAATATATTTTACATAGCCAGCTTCATAAAATATATTATATACAGCCAGCTCTGTAAAATATGTTGTCTACAGCCAGCTCTGTACGTTATTATATATAGCCAGCTCTGTGAACTATTGTATACAGCCAGCTCTGTAAAATATATTGTATACAGCCAGTTCTGTAAAATATATTGTATACAGCCAACTCTGTAAAATATATTATATACAGCCAGCTCTGTAAAATATGTTGTATACAGCCAGCTCTGTACATTATTATATATAGCCAGGTCTGTGAACTATTGTATACAGCCAGCTCTGTAAAATATATTTTACATAGCCAGCTTCATAAAATATATTGTACCCAGCCATCTTTGTAAACCATATTGTGTGCAGCCCGCTCTGTAAAAAACAATGCACTTTATGTAGCCACCACTAGATTGTAGACTACATATAAACAAAACTGAGATGCGCACTTATTTTGTCCGAGTTGGTTTTACTGATAAGTATGGTTGAGCAATATGATCCCTGTTAGATGAGCACAATGTTTCATTACGCTCCAGCGACACGGCTTCCTACATCTGGACCACTGCACCATCTGTTTGTAGCTGTGACACACTGTCTTGACAGGTAGCTGCTGCTTCTAACAGAGCGACCGGACATCCATGAGGAGGCATGAGCCGGGGCAGTCTAATGGACAGGCTGACCAGTGGTGTAGCCAAGGGGTTCCAGCTGTCCTTGGGCCGGAGGCTATTGAAAAGTCGTTTTCCCATTAGAGGCCTTGGACTTTATAGGGGGACTGAATGGAATCGGTTGGCCTCTGGTTCGGCTGCTGTAAGGCAGATAGCGCTGGCCTGCATGTTGGAGTTGAACTGATGGTGGTTCTGAAACCAGCATAGCACCATGCATCACCCTACTGGCTTGCCTCTGGTGCTAAGAACCGCCTGTTCTGGTCCGACCCTGGAAGTGATGCTGGGGGTCCGATGTGGGCGACCACTGCAAGTGGAGAAGTCTTTTCTGTTTAATGGTGAGCTGTTCATGTCTGTATGCACTCACTCAACAACCATGCCCAGGGGCCTCCAACAACCAGGCCAACCCTCCCATGCCCAGGGGCCTCCAACAACCAGGCCAACCCTCCCATGCCCAGGGGCCTCCAACAACCAGGCCAACCTTCCCATGCCCAGGGGCATCCAACAACCAGGCCAACCTTCCCATGCCCAGGGGCATCCAACAACCAGGCCAACCTTCCCATGGACAAGGGGCCTCTAACAACCAGGCCAACCTTCTCTTGTCCCAGGGGCCTTCAACCAGGCAAAGTTGTTTCTGGCCCCAGGGCCTCAAAGCAGGCTAATTTATTTCTGGCGGGCCCCAGGGGCCTCCAACCGGGTTTGGTTCGGTCAGATCTAACAAACCAGTTATTTAGAGATATCCAGCCTAACATCTGCATACTCGTCTTTAACTACAGATTATTATTCCTCCACTTCAGTGGAACTACTTATGAAAACATTTCCAGGTATTTTGGGGGTTATTTCCAATTTAATGGCACAGACATAAATTGACAACATGTAAAACCATCAGATAACTACTAAAATAATTTCCTTTTTGCAGCAAAGGTGGCTCTTTGCAGACTGGGTCCTGTTTTGTGTGTTAATGTATGCTGTATTGATCCTCTCTGCACTCTGCAACAGTCTATTAGTAGGTCATTATATCCAGAGAGCCTGCAAATGCTATGAAAGACAACCTACCAAATCTGTCTGGGTAATAGCAACAACCCTGTCGTGGTGAAAAGAAAACAAATTCATGGAATGGCATGTATTTTGTCCCTCAGTCAAATATTTATTGACTTGTTTCTTTCTGTTACACTGTTTGTCTTGTTTAAATCATGTTTTAACAGGTTTCTTTCAAATAGACTTTAATGTTAATTTATCAAGTTGGAAAACACATTATGGTGGGGGCTTGACTTTCCTAACTAGCTCTTACGTACAGTAGATTAAAGTTAGCTAGCTAGAGTAGCTAACATATAAGGAAACAAAGGGATAATGTAAGCTCTACCACCATATTAACACGTTCTCCCTAAAATGGTTGTGGCTGTCTAAAATTTGAAAATTTGATTTAAATGTTTGGAATACAAATATATGTAAATATATTGTGAAGTCCAACAAAAAAGTAACAAAAGATAAAAATTTCCTTTAATATTATGTTTCGTGTCCGCATTCAGTTACAGTATGAGTGCTGCAGGTTAATAAACACTTTATGGAATGATCACAGTGGCAAACTGCAAAGTTACTGTGAAAATAGAAATGCCTTCAACTGATTCAGGTGTTTTCTATTGAGTGTATAGACAAGTGTAGAGTACGTGCCAAGTAATGTGATTGATCTGAGGTCTAATTGTTTTCTGACAAAACATGTGTGTATTGTTTTCTCAATCCAAACGCTATCGTGCGACTTCTCAGACAAAGAGAGAAAGATAATGGTCCTTGAGGCAGAGCATGAGGTGCTCCAATAAACTTTACAGCCACAGTAATATGCCACAGTAATGCACCACCCTGTCTGGCCCCAGACACTTAATGTAAAAGGGTTATAATTCGGGGATTCATTGGGTATTGACCTGTTTGTTTGTAAATAGAAGTGTTGCTCCAAGCTTTAAACTAGGGATTAAGTTCAGTCAGACCTGTATCGCAGTATTCATGCAGTTGCGGCTCTTTTTCCCATTGTCAAAGTTACTGATAGAGACTGGTCTGTGGTGACCTCTCTGACAGGTATGTGATCACTTCTCTGGATTAAAAGTGTGTGTGCATGTGGTTAATGATGTAAATATATATATATTTTTTAAACATTGTTAACTGTGAATAAAAAACACCAAAAAGAAAATTTGATTGCATAAGTGTTTTCCCCTTTAGTCAAAATCCCAGTTCTCCTTTCCCAAGTCTCATAGACTTCAGCAGGTTTTGGCCCAGGGTTTCTCTGCTCTTTGCTGTTTCCATTTTGTCATCTATTTTTACAAGCTTTCTAGGCACTGATGCAGGGCAGCATCCCCATAGCATGATGCTGCCACCACCAAGTTTCACAGTAGGGATAAAGTTATCAGGATGATGTACATTTTGTTTTATAAAATCTATCTACACTTACTTTTGCTTGTTGTACCATTTACTGCCATTATCGCCAAACGTGTTAATCAGTTTTCCTCAGGATGGGGGTTCATGTCCCCCTGTCCCCCTCAGGATTTCCACCTATGCTTGACATCATATCATTTAGTCATGAATTAACATCAGGTCAAGTTTGAATATTTCGTTAGATACCTTTAACCATTGTGTTAAACTGAGTAACATTTATTAAGTATATCTCCACCACAAATTGCATCTATGAATTGTATGGCTTTTGCCAGTGGACTTTTTTACAGCTAATTAGCCCTTCGTTACTGACATTGATACAATAACTACCAAATCAATATAGGTGCAGATAACTGACTTTTTCGTCAAGTGAAAAGACGAGATAATTGTGTAGCCAGCAAAGTGTTTGTCCAGCCTGAAAACTTCCTATTACATAGCTACTGAAGTTTGTAGCTAGAGATGCTTTAGTCTGTCCTGAAAAATCCCAAGGTATAATGCATTTTGACTGTGACAAGAGTCGAATGTGGGACTGGTTGTTTTGTAGTCCGCGTCTCTAACCACTACACAGTTTAACAAAGGGTAGTCAGTCAGCCAGCCAGCCAGTCAGGCAGTCAGCGACTTTCGCTCTTCTAGGCCGACTTGGCTTACAAGGTCCGGCAAAAACAAAAGAGAATGATGATGAAGTGTAATGCCATGGTGTCCCCCTCCATCTCAGTCATGTAGGAGTGGTAATCAAATGGAGTCCTATGTGACATGATATCAGTCATGCAGGAGAGGAATTCAAATGGAGTCCAGTGTGACATGATATCAGTCATGTAGGAGTGGTAATCAAATGGAGTCCAGTGTGACATGATCCCTTCACTTTAACTATGTTTTTTGGATTTCAGATGTATACCAATTGAATTTGAAGACAGGGACATTTATTTGGGCCTTGAGGCGTTTCATCTATTTTGTTCCTCACAGGATCCCATACTCAGAATTTAAATGCTGGCTGTGTCCAATCTTGTCCATATTTTTTTAACCACTTTTAAACCAGAACCCAATGGACAGTCAAAAGCAGTGCACTCACTTATTATGGAATAATATGTGTTAGAAGTAGAAAGTGTTAGCAAATGAGGTGTACAATATGTCCTGGGCAATAAGAAAACCATTTGTTCCTACTTAGAAAATACCTTTAATTTATTGTAAATACATTTAACTAAGACACTTATAAAGTGCAAGATTGAATACAATGATATACAGAAAAGAAAAAGATAACATTTACACATTTTCTATTGTACAGCTTTAATAATGTACAATTCTGGATATAAAAAAGAACCACATGTATGAAAAATAGCATGGCAATCAGAAGGGGTTTGAAGGGAAGGGGAGTTCACAGAAGTTGTACTGTATTAAAAACAAACTCACCTACAACCAGGGGATGGAACCGAAATTGTTTTCCAATCATTTTGACCAGAACAGGACACCGTTTTTTTCCTCTAAATATCATCTGGTTTTATCCCAAATTTAAGTACCAGTTCATATCATTCCTTTATGTTCCGTTTTGAAGCCGAAAACTCGTTTTTTAAAAACATTTAGCTAAATAAATTACTCGAATCAATGTGATAGAGTAGCTTGCTAAAGAATGAAAGCTATTTGTTTACAAGCTTGACTATGTGCTAAGTGTAGGGCACAAAATATCACTGATATCTTGCGAGTTTGGAGGGTCTGAATCAGTCAGGAGGCTACAGTGCTTTGGAGGGAGTGGGTCGTACACCGGCCTGAAGATGAAGTGCCAATGTACCTGCATTTTTTCGTGGGATTGGTTAGATGTCTTTAAAGAACATTAAGTAATGTTATTTACAGCTTCCCGTGCTTTTTTAGATAACACTTCGGTCCCAGAACACTAAAGATCACCTACGTTTTCCGATATATTTTCATTTTCTTAGGTAAAATACAAATATCACACTTACTGTTTTCTCAACTGTTACTTGAACCGGGTCTGAGGCTTGTTTACAACACAGCACATCAACTAACCCAACGCCCGTACTTTCAAATCTCTTTAACATGAGAAATTGGCTACGTGTTGCAAGCAGAATCTGCAGATGTGAAAACAAATTACCTTGCGCAGCTTCTTATATGTAATGTTTGGTGGTCGGTAAGGATTATTTTCTGTAAAGGATTCCAATGTGTAAGAGACTAGCATTATTAAATGTCATTATCTGTGATCTGAGAAAGTTACGGAAAACCAGACCGTGCAGACAGCTGAGCTGGGTTGGCTGATTCAGCTGTCAGTAAAGACGGGGCGGGCTATTTGTAAAGCCTGCATATACGTTGATTGGATGATTAGATTCTAATAATCGAAACGATTCCTCGAAGTGCTAATAATCGAAGTGCTCACATGCACGTTATGTCTCTTGCATTTACTTTCACTCACATGTCTCTTAACCAAACAATCCGCATTTCTTTCTCCAAACATGGCGTTGGTTAATCAGAATTCTTTGATAGACAACTTTTAAGATGGTCATTTTTAGCCATTAAGTTGTATTAAACATTAGTCATGATTTTGTAGTAGTAATAGACATTCATGGTCTGCTAAATTATTCCCTCACTGACAAACACAGCTCTCCAGAGGAGGAGCTTTAATGGGTGCGATGGATGCGTGGCACCCATGGCAGTCAATCACAGGGGCCCCCAAGAAGCTAATCTTATAGTTGAAAAACGTATAGCGAACAGAATACATTTTATTAATTTGCAACATACTGTTCAGTTTACATTGAAGTGATAAACATCTTTTTTTTTTATGATTCCATAATGCATTTGTATGATGGACCAATCTATGACCGCGTGGGACCGTAGCCAGTGCTGCCAGATGGGACAGTTTCCCCATTTACTTTTAATGAGTGTGCAGTTTTTATGTGGAGCCCGCGGGTGATTGGGCCTATATTGTCAGTGAATATGGCAACCCTGGGTATAACGTTGGATTTTGTTCACTTGTTTTTTAAGAATCTGAACAGTGGGAAATTAATTTAACAAAAAACTTTTTTAAAAAAAATGTTTTACGTAGGTATGTCTGCCACTCAGAGGAAAGAAAAGCAATACATTATAACAATTCAATAAAACGATATGTACGTCTTTAGTAAAGTTGTTATGCAGCAGAAGCAAGAGAAAATGGATAGATCTTAACTTAAAATTACAGGGGCAGAATCGCGATATATAGCGAAAGGGGATTCCTGTCATAATCCAGGTCCAAAGGGGGCTAGGAAATGTTTTAACCGCAGGTACGTTTCGTTGAGGCCTAATAACAAGCTTCTGTTCATCATGTTACGTGAAACGTACGTACATTTTGGGGAGAATAGTATGACATTTTTATATTATCTGCCTATATTTTAGTTGGTAAATCAGGTAGCAATACTTTTTAGCGGCGGTGGTTGGGTGGCCTCCGTGGATAAGGTTCGCACCCATGGAATAGAAAGCTAAGCTCCGCCACTGCCACTCTCCCTCCCCTCAACTCCCCAGATAAGCACAGTCAGGGGCGGCCGCCACTCTCTTCTGATAGTGAAGGTTTGGGAGGTTTCAACTCTCTTCAGTCCAAACGTAATATGACAAAGTAATATTTTGTTAATCCGCTATTACACTTTCCCGCGATACGGTTTCTTCTACGTGACATTGTTTAATGGTCTGAATAACTGTCTGTTTAGTGAGCCACCCCGATGCTTGAATACTAATTCTGGACATTTTCCGAATGAATATTGTTAGAAGATGTAATGAAACATGTCAAAGTAAATGCTGATTTTACAAATATGTTGGCATTTTTAGGTGTTAAATTAGAAATTGTTATACCCTTTCAAAAGTAAAACAGCCAAAGGCAGTACGAGCAAACTAAAAGTAGCCTAGCTGGCAGCCATTAATAATTTATATGCATGTTTTGTTAATATATGACCTATAAAAATAAGTACTGTGACTTGCCGTCTGAGCTTTCAGGTTAGTTTTTAAACTATAAACAAAGTGTGAGTGATTCAATCGCACTTATAAGCGCTGTGAGTGGACAATGAACGCGACAGGACAATAACGCACAGTTAATGTATAGGCTTGACTGGAATTTAAAACCGATTTAAAGCGCACTTCTGGGTTTTCTGATCACGAGTATATCCGATTACTATTTTCACGTGTGACAAACACATTTGATTACAGTTATGTGTGACAAGATTGGCACACCCCTATTACATTGAGAACATGTAAATAGTCACTTTATATTTTAATAAGAATTTCCAACAGCTTCACATGTTAAAACCATATTTGACTGTCACACAACAAATTATCTGGATGGTACTTAATGTGATATCCAACCAACTAACACTGACAGTAAAGTTAGCAAAGCTGTTGTGTTATTTCTAAGTCACAATATTTTACCAGCATCTTTTACATGGTTGGTCAAAAATGTAAGATCTGGCTAAATACATTGTAACTAAAATGTTTGGGGCAATAATTTAAGGATAATATATGTTTAGGAATAATATTTGTAATATTTGTTTTGGGTTTAAAATCTATCCTCAAGAAAAAAATAAGAAATTTGTTAGCAGATGATGAATATTAATTTGTTTGCTGGATGGATGGCAAACGTTAATAATTTGAACACAAAATATGTTTCAATTTTTTGGGTCATTTGTTAACCAAGACAATGTTGAAGTAAGTGTTTGGTGATCTAAACACTCATATCCAAAATATGTATAGAATTATTTTAAATTTAAAAAAGGCAACTAAACATAAGATGGACAGGATTTCCCCAAGTCCTGTACTGTACGTATTACTTAAACTATAGGAATTCTAATGTATAAAATATTATAATAGGTAAGCAACTCTAATATGTGAGGTACTTTAATATGTACTGGATTTTAATGTGTAAGAAATTCTAAACTGTTTGGTTTATGTAAGGCATTCTGAAATGTTTGGTTTGTGTGAGGAATTATAAATTGTTTGGTATATGTAAGGCATTCTAAAATGTTTGGTATGTGTAAGGCATTTTAAAATGTTTGGTATGTGTAAGGAATTCTAAAATGTTTGGTATGTGTAAGTAATTCTAAAATGTTTGGTGTGTGTAAGGAATTCTAAAATGTTTGGTGTGTGTAAGGAATTCTAAAATGTTTGGGGTGTGTAAGGAATTCTTAAATGTTTGGGGTGTGTGAGGAATTCTAAAATGTTTGGGGCGTGTAAGGAATTCTAAAATATTTGGGGCGTGTAAGGAATTCTAAAATATTTGGGGTGTGTAAGGAATTCTAAAATATTTGGGGTGTGTAAGGAATTCTTAAATGTTTGGTGTGTGTAAGGAATTCTTAAATATTTGGGGTGTGTAAGGAATTCTAAAATATTTGGGGTGTGTAAGGAATTCTAAAATGTTTGGGGTGTGTAAGTAATTCTAAAATGTTTGGGGTGTGTAAGGAATTCTAAAATGTTTGGGGTGTGTAAGGAATTCTGATACTGTATGTTTGGTATTTTAAAGGGATTCTAGTGTGTTTGGTATAAGTTAGGCATTCTAATATGTTAAGTATATGTAAGGCATTCTAATATGTATGGTGTTGTTAAGAAATTCTCACACAGGGCACCAGTTTGTTTACAGAAAACATCCCATTGTTAGGGATGTGTTATGATACATTATAGCTTTATTAGGTTCATGTTATTAACACTGTGGTTAATAGTTAGTAGAATCAATGATTGGAAAAGCACGCTCCATCAACTAATGACCTCTGATAATTTTGCATGCATCCATCCTGACTGGAGGAGTTGGTAGATTGCAATGAGACCAGAAAAAGTGTGTCTTTACCCACCTCTCTAAACCAGGGTGAAGTGAGGCCAATATACGCTTCACAGTGAAGCTCCCAGGTCAAAATAGCTGAGACACTTTCTGGGATTGGCCCACGTAGCACTCAAAAGGCCTAATAAAGTCCAGCAAATAGAGAGTAAAGTGTTGGATGGCTGTGATGAGATGTAGATATACAGTACATGTTGGTGAAAGCCCCTAACAACCCTCCAACATAGAGTAAACTGTTCAGAAATCACAAAACAATTTAAAAAATAACAGTAAAAGGCATTTCAGGAGGGTGTCTCTGGCATACAGAATTTTAGCAATCTCTACGACAATAAAGGATAACAACCATCCACAGAGCCGTCCTAGTCTCTAAGCACTTAACAGCAGTTACTGCACTGTATCAAACAACAAACTGAAACCACAGCTTTTTAAAGACATATACTTGTTCCTATATAAAAGACTCACAACCCTCAGAGAACTGTGGGTAATTTAGATGTAATAGTCTTTGGCATCGTTCGCTTAGTGCAGTACTACTAACTCTAAATTGCTATACAGACTGTTGTACTTGTGTTGAATTTAAAGTAATATTACTCTGTCTTAAATTAATCACACTGATTAATCTAATGTCTCGAATAATAATCCAGATAATATAGCCTAATAACATAAAAACCGGAAACCAACTACATTATCAATATAACGTGAAGAATCCAGACTCAAAACAAAACATTTGATGCCCTCACACTGTACAGTGAAAAAAATTGTTTGTACGCACTTCCAGAAAAACACTTCCACCTACCGAAAATAGAACTCGATCTACTGTTTCAGAGCTATGTGTGGCATGGCAGCCCAGTGCTTTGTGGCATGGCAGCCCATGCCCTGTTCAAAACCAACCTACCAAAATGGAATAAGGTGCCATGTTGGACGCTGCCCTACAGTGGAGTCCTGGCTGTACAACACTAATCTCACAGTAATTATAACATAATTATGGAACTGAACAAGGCTCAGGGAAGGACAAGCATTGCCTTTGTCGTTGTTCAACAACCACTGCTGTTGACATAGAAAACAACAGGATCCCACCAGGTCGATTGTAGATTTAAACAAATATGATGTCCACGTTTCAAAGGAGATTTTGGATGTTGGGATCCTTTTGTTTGCAAAGGAACCTCACGAGGCAGAGTAGAGTGCAAGTGCAGTAAATCATGGCTTTAGTCTGGGTATTTTCTTCTTTGATGGGCACAGTACAGGGGTGGATTATTGTATGAGTGCATCACAAGTGCATTCAAGAGGACCGGCACCAGATACCACTTTCATCTGTCTCACTTCAGAATAATCTGATCTTTCTGATCTAAGCATGACATTCTAATTCTCGTCAACACTTTTCAATGAGAAAGAAATGTGGTTGACTTCTCTCCGAGAATGCTGTTCGACATGACACTACAGTACATAGCAATGTATGCAATCTAAGACCACCCACAAAACAGCCACTTTCTACCACTTCTGGAGAAAGTACTCTGAAATCAAAAGTCCACTTGAGGTAATTCCCATCATCTCATCTACGCACATCATAAACCGAGCACCAGACCAACTCCAGAACACCTCAAAGCCAATTCAACACAGATGGACTGGCATCTAGAAAACACTTTCTGGAGATTTTTGTAGAAAAATAAGGACAGTTCCCTTTAAGGATTGGAGGCGTTTGACACTGCACAGAACGTGTCAGTTATAAGCCAGCGAGCGAGATGGGTCCATCTGCACAGTGGCCTGACACCGTAGCACAGAGCGCTAAGGACTGCTATACCAAAGAAGATGCTACAAAGATAGAATGATCAGATATTACCGTTAGAAGATGGGATTCAATCCGATCACATTCAAGATAAACAATTCAGATGCAAGCTCAACTGGAAATGGCCTTTAATTATCCAGTGTGGTTTCAGATTGAAGCCCGTCCTTGTGTCTGTCGAGTCTACTGGACAAAAATAGAACGAGCGCGAGCAAAATAACCTGTCAAGTATTTGGCAAATAGCAAACAAAGACAACAAAAGTACTGTGAAGTAACATCACAAAGTTCTACTGAAGCAGGCTGCCCATGGCTCAGATAAATTCCTTATTCATGGAAGCGTCAGATGGAGGACATCTAACTATTTCAAGGTGACAAGCTTCTAATTTTGCAAAGATTCCTCTCAGTTATGGGCAGGCTACCCTAAGGCAAGTCACTGGTTGCCATCAAAAAACATCTCAATATGGAAAAAATAATTGATGACACAAACATAATAACGTGAATGTACAGAGCTACAGATTTCTATCATGTAATACAATAGGTACTACTATTCAAGCCAAGAGTTTCGCTGCCATTTGGATATAAAGGCCATGATGGACACAAGGGTTGAAAAGACTCATTCCTCTGAGAATTACCGTAAACGTGGTGAAAATTCCCAAGATCTTCCTGATTGAAGATGCATTTCTTTTTCATCACATTTCCGGAATCTTACTGGAGCTCTGCATTCTTAGATATTGACTTCAGCGTTCTCGTCGTTCCTGCCGTTTCAGGGTTGTGTGATTGTGGGCTGTGATCGGATGTGTTGCAAGTCCTCAGGCTGATGATAACGGGCTACGGGTGTCTCCGGCCTGGCAACCCTGTTGTCACCCTTAACTAGGCGTTTTATGGCCACGTTTTTGAGACTTTCAGTTGTTGGGCTCTGGTGAAAAGTAGTGTACTTCATAGGGAATGGTGTGCTATGGGCTCTGGTGAAAAGTAGTGTACTACATAGGGAATGGTGTGCTATGGGCTCTGGTGAAAAGTAGTGTACTTCATAGGGAATGGTGTGCTATGGGATCTGGTGAAAAGTAGTGTACTACATAGGGAATGGTGTGCTATGGGCTCTGTATTATGTAGGGAACACAGTACAGTGCCGTTTGGGTAAATTCAAACTGCTGGCTCAACTCCAAACTATCTTATGAACGTGGGGGGAAAGGCTATCTAATCATCACCTGGTAATGAGGAGCATCAATCTCAGCATAATCTCTTCAGTCTGACGTACACTAAGCAATCTGGCTGGAAATGGTTGCTATGCAACACCTGGGGGGTTTCCGTTGAAGCTCTCTGTGAGTCCTCAATGACTAAGGGGACAGAAATGTTAAAATGAGGCATGAAAATAAGACAAATCAAATCTGAAACATGCAACAATTTGAAATGGTATCTCCGTCCCTTACTACACTTGCGTACTATGTCAGTCGGATTCAGCGTATGATTTCGGGGGGGATGTTATAAAACTAGATTTATAGATTTAGTACAGTACATTATAATACAGCATTAAGAAAGCATGGGGGTGGAGTGATGTCACCGGTGAACATGCAGTGACACAACCTTCATTCTTAGTGATATTAACTCAATGTTACTCAGTAAAATGAACTCAAGATGTGATATTGTCCCAACAATGTTTAGTGTACTTGTAGTAAGGAAAGAATGACCACAGCAGCAGTCAGTCAAAACCTGCCCAAGGCCCTCCAGTCTCCCTGCAAACGGAGCGGTAACCCTTAAAAAGGAGCAAATAGAACTTCCTTACTTATAGAACCCTCTTATTTATAGAACCCTCTTACGAGTAGAACCCTCTTACAAATAGATACCTTCAGCCAGGCCACCTATTTCCGTAATCAAGGACTTGAATGCAGGTGGCCGTTCAACTGAATCAATGGTAATGAGCAGCCGCATGCAGCCCACCCCGCCCCCAGACCCCGCCCCCAGACCCCGCCCCCAGACCCCGCCCCCCAGACCCCAGAGGAAGGCACTGTTGATGGTTGTGAATGTCCCTCATGGGCCACTGTAACACAAGTTTTGACTGACAGCTGGGTGACTGGGCTCGGCCTCTAAGAACAACCCTTTGCGTTCGTTGTCTTGACAAAGAGGTTTGTGCTTTTGCAAAGGATTCTGCATCACCGTTGTCATCATCGCTGTCGTCCTCAAACTGTCCCACAAGAGACGGTCCCGTGTGTGTAGAGTGTGGTTGTATCTGTGTCTGTTACCTGAAATAGATAAAGGCAGGACCCTGTCGATAAACTCCAGCAGATGTCATCCGTAGGACAGAGCAGGACTTTCACGACGGCATTAGGACAGGACTTTTCCTGCACCCCCCCCCCCTTTGTTTTCAGATCACTGCTTCAGACGAAACCATTAGTTATTTGGCCTCTCCACTAACCAGCGTTGTTTCTGTCTCACATCGCCCTACCTTGTTTTATCTATGGCGTCTTTCTGTCTGAGAGGGTAAAGTTCCATGGCGCCAGTCCCTATGAGGTGATAAGGCTGTAGGCAGCCTATCCTGGGCAGGCTGCTAAAGGTACAGATAGCTCACCCAGTAGACTACATTAAAAAGGATGAAGGATGTGGGGAAGAAGACCCTGGAATAAGCATCCAGCTCCAGGATGTCTATGTGGACACGTCCTTTCCTCCAGCCGCCGTCTCGACACTCGTCGTAACAGCAGAAGAAGCTCTGGCAGTCCTTCCCGTCCAGACACTCGTAGACGCACGTGTCCTCAAACTCCTGCCAGGATACTGAGTTGCTGTACATGGAGTTGTTGAGCAAGGAGTTGTTCAGCGTGATGACCGTGGGCGGTGGTCTCACGTCCAGCACAGAGTACTTCTGGAGAAGGAGAGTCGGGGGGAGGGAGAGGGAGGGAGGGAGGGAGGGAGGGGGGGGGGGGGGGGGGGGGGGGGGGGGGGGGGGGGGGGGGGGGGGGGGGGGGGGGGGGGGGGGGGGGGGGGGGGGGGGGGGGAGGGAGGGAGAGGGAGTGGGAGAGAAAATTGGTTCGTTTTGTGTTTTAGAAGTGGGTGGAAGGAATTGACGGAGAAGGTGGGGTTGATGAGGGGCAGAGGGGGGGTGGGAGCAGGGAGTTGGAGGGATGGGGAGAAAATTGGTTAGGATTGTGTTTTTGAGGGGGAGGAAGGGATTGAAAGGGTTTGGGAGTGATGAGGGAGAGATGGGGGGGGTTTATGCTTCTCAAACGTTTGTGTGTGATGTCTTCTTAGAAGGTCTACTAGAAAGTCTTAGAACGTCTGCTTGAATGTCTTCTTAGAACGTCTACTAGAAAGTCTTAGAATGTCTGCTAGAATGTCTTCCTAGAACGTCTACTAGAATGTCTTCTTAGAACGTCTACTAGAATGTCTTCTTAGGACGTCTACTAGAATGTCTTCTAACGTCTACTAGAATGTCTTCTTAGAACGTCTACTAGAATGTCTTAGAACGTCTACTAGAATGTCTTCTTAGAATGTCTGCTAGAATGTCTTCTTAGGACGTCTACTAGAATGTCTTCTTAGAACGTCTACTAGAATGTCTTCTTAGGACGTCTACTAGAATGTCTTCTAACGTCTACTAGAATGTCTTCTTAGAACGTCTACTAGAATGTCTTAGAACGTCTACTAGAATGTCTTCTTAGAATGTCTGCTAGAATGTCTTCTTAGAACATCTACTAGAATGTCTTCTTAGAACGTCTACTAGAATGTCTTCTTAGGACGTCTACTAGAATGTCTTCTAACGTCTACTAGAATGTCTTCTTAGAACGTCTACTAGAATGTCTTAGAACGTCTACTAGAATGTCTTAGAACGTCTACTAGAATATCTTCTTAGGTCTACTAGAATGTCTTAGAACGTCTACTAGAATGTCTTAGAACGTCTACTAGAATATCTTCTTAGAACGTCTACTAGAATGTCTTAAAACGTCTACTAGAATGTCTTCTTAGAACGTCTACTAGAATGTCTTATCTCCCTGCTTTGACAATGTAAACAAATGATTCCCATGCCAGTACATCGAAATTGAGAGAAAGAAAACACTCACACACATACAGACAGAAAGAGAGCGAGCGAGCGAGAGCGAGGGAGGGAGGGAGGGGGAAATAGATTGAGAGGCTCAGTTGGCAGGGACCATGACGTTATACAGACACTGGGAAATGCACCATCATGGATTTAATATGAGCAGAAAGCAAAACAGAAGGTCTGCCACTCAGATTTGGGAGCTGGAATATTATACTTGCATCCCAAACGTAACCCCATTCTCTATCTAGTGCTCTACTGTTGATCTGGACCCATAGGCCTTGAGTGCTGTTCTGCCTCGTCCCTGACCTCATTTAGAGACCTTGAAGGGGGAGATGTTTATATACTGTGTGCCGCTCAATGTCTGACAGAGACCAACAGCAACAAAAGCTCCCAAGCAACTTCAGAGACGTCGAAAATGACAACAGAGCCTTTTAGTCAGAACACATCTATCAAAACCGCTGTGCTTTGCAGTTAGTGTAATTTAAATCATTTAGATGTGAAGCAACCGTCTCACAGGACCATCGAAGGCCTGGATTATTTAACCGACGGCACACGGGCTTCAGTAACAGCACTTATCGGTGAATGACCCTTTCATTGTAACAACTTATATACAGAATACATAATCACGGTCAGTGGCAGTAATATATAGAAAACTCATGTAAATACTTATGACGGTAAACAAACAACTGTTCTGCAGGCTGTAATCTCTTTCCAGGCAGGAATAATAACATCTGTCCCTGTGGGTGGGGTGGTTGCTGAGGGAGTATGGGAGGGGAAAATCTGATCCAGTCAGACTGGATCAGTCCAAAAGGGCCCATATTCATCCGGAAAACACACCGGAAGGCAGTTTTCACTCCCCTCCCAGAACCTGAAAAAAGACTCAAACCACAGTGCAACGCTACAACAGGGCTCTGGTCAAAATGAGTGGACTATGTAGTGGACAGGGTACCGTTTGTGATGACCCCCTGGACCCAGGACCAGGGAGGAGAATAGCTTCTGAAGGAATATTGATCTCAGCAACACAGCCTTACGTGGGTTAAATGGCCCACTCCTCGGTAGTGGCCTAAACTAACGATAAGACAGTAGCTCATGTGGATCCTCTTAAATTTTAATGCCACTAAAATACAGCTGTTTGAGACATTTCAATTTAGAAAATAACAACAACAACAACAAAGCCCCGGACCGATGGGTCCTTAATCAGCCGTTATCTGGGCTCTGTGTTTAGTATAATCGTAGTTTTAGACAGGCGTTTTTTACACAGATGTGTTTCAGACAGGCAGGTTTCATAAACGTCTTTATACGGGAGGGTTTTACTGACCATTCTTTGGGCCTTCCTGGGTTTGGGGCTGGTGCCGTAAGAATAGTAGTTAAGGGCAGCGTACTCCATCAACGCGGCGAACACAAACAAGAAACAGACGGTGACAAACAGGTCCATAGCTGTCACATACGAGACCCGGGGCAGCGACGTCCTGGCTACCGTGCTCAGAGTGGTCATGGTCAACACTGTGGTTATACCTGGCAGGGAGAGGGAGAGAGAGGGAGACAGAGCTAAACATGGACCACAGAGCGCAGCGTTTGGGTGGCATTTGGAACACACACTGGAGGTTGAGCTCACTTTCTGTCCTTTTTTACCTGAGGGCCTTGGCATCTGCTTTCTCCATCGCCTTTTAGCACAGTTAGTCTATTAGTCTGGATAACCGGTTTTCTTGACAGGGCAGAAACACCAGCCACTCAGCTCTGTTGACTGTGACACGTTCAGACAGGCTGTGCCATTTGGCCAGACCTCAGACCCCCCGGATATAATAACAGCAGACATATTCATAGGCCGGCATGCTGGTTTTGAAGTTAAGAACATAGTTAAAGAAGCTTTTAGTAATGGCTGACAGAAGCCCTTTACACCTCACAAAGCCCTCAGAAGCCCTTTAAACAAAACCGACTTGGTATCCAAACGAGGGCTGGGTGTTATTATATCACCGTTACACGTCAAAAATGCAGAACATTTGAAAGATTCTTCGGAATTCACACATAATTTCACAAGCTGCATAACACGAATACACTAGATGGAAACAATCCACGATTGCATCAACATCTCTGAGCCGAATCCAGAATTCCCAGGGAAAACTGCAAACAGAACCAATTCCGGGTGACCTAGTTTGGGTACATTTTACATTTAAATTTGAGTTACTTTGCAGAAACTCTTAACTGTAGATTTTTGTGTTTGAGGACCTTACTGGGACATGAGAGAAGAATGAAAGAAAACAGCTTTCAGATCTGGATGAAGTAGCTCAGAACCTATTTTGTGCACATAGAACATTGTAGTCTCATGGTTTGTACAGTGTGAAATCTCCGAAACGTCCTTGTTCATTCCAAAGGTTTATGCACAAAAGAAGCAATTTGTTTCCATTAACACATGTTAACTAGTAGATGAAAACAAAGTACCTTATTGGTTTGCTAAATGACAACAATGCTTACAAGCCGTTTTCTTCGATTATCTGCAAATGAAATAAGCTATCTGTTTATCAATGATTGTATCTGTTGTGGATTCACGCATGTACTCCTGGCCGATTGGATCATGTAATCCATGTTACACGTACTGGGTTCTCACAGTTTGTCTAATATCATGAAGTCGACGAAAGGATTCACTGCAACATTTCAGAACGTCCTTTTAAGGATTTTTTGTTTCTAGTCATGCTCCAGACCTTTCCTTTCCTTTCTCCCTAGACATTTGTCAATATGTTCGGTGCATAAAAACTGCAGTGAGAATCTCTACCTCCCACACACACTTGCGCGAAAAGTCACTCTGCGCTTTCTCTTCAGCTTACTCTCTGTGTCAGTCTCTGTTTCTGTCTCTGTCTCTCTCTCCTGAACATCATAAGGAAGCCTGAGAGAAAAGCTGTGGTGACTGCACCAGTGTGTTTTTCAGAGGTTTCCATGGAAACAAGAGGGCCGCATTTATTTTAGGCTGCCCGGAGAGGTTCTTCCCTCGTCTCCCGCTCAATTTCTTCTCCCTTCAGCCTCTGCTGGCCACAGTCATCGGCCTCACCTGTTACTCTGCCTCCCTGATGTCTCCAGCCCTGTTACACTGGGATGGAGTCATCGGCCTCACCTGTTACTCTGCCTCCCTGATGTCTCCAGCCCTGTTACACTGGGATGGAGTCATCGGCCTCACCTGTTACTCTGCCTCCCTGATGTCTCCAGCCCTGTTACACTGGGATGGCGCCCTATTCCCTATGTCGTGCACCACCCTGGTGAAAACAAGTGCGCTATTTAGTGAATGGGGTGCTTTCTGAGACGACACCTGGCACTTATTGACATGGTTTCAGCTCAGAACGACAGGTACTGCAGCTCAGCCTGACAAAACACGCATACACTCTGAGAAATTGAAATTAAAATTAAAATGAGAGAGGAGGACTGCGATGAACGAGACGCTGAGACAAGAGGAATGTAATAAATGGGACATTGAGACAGGAGGATTGTAATAAAAGTGATCTTAAGACAGATGGATTGTAATAAATGTGTTTATGAGACAATGTGCTAATTGTTTACTGATGACTGCAGGCAGGGCCAGCTTCAGGCTTAAGCGACATCAGCGGTCGATTAGGGCCCCCGACAGCTAAGGGCCCTCCGACTGCTAGGGAGCCCCAGATTGATAGGCGCCCCAGAGGAGGCCCCAAATTTAATTTTGCTTAAGTCCCCTAAAAGGCAAGAGCCGGCACTGACCGCAGCTCTCAGACAGTTCATAACTCTGGACCCTAATGAACCCTTTTAGAACCGTTCTTTACTTTGGACCTTGTTGAGTCCTGGGAACTGGGATAGGAGCCTGTAAGTCCTCAGGTGTCTTAGTATTCTGATTTAGGTGGTCATTTTAAGGACCACACTAGTAGAATAACCTTGGCCAGACCATATAATCTATAATAAACCTGAGAGAATACCGTTATCCAGACTGTATAATCTAAAACAAACCTGAGAGAATTCCCTTGGCCAGACCCTACAATAAATAAATAACCCGAGAGAATACGCTTGGCCAAACTTTATAATCTAATGTAAATCTGAGAGAATTCCCTCGGCCAGACCGTATTTTCTATAATTAACCTGAGAGAATACCCTCAGACAGACCGTATAATCTATAATAAAACTTAGAGAATACCCTCAGCAAGTCCATAAAATCTACAATAAACCTGAGAGAATACCCTCGGCCGGACCGTATAACCTATAATAAACCTAAGAGAATACCCTCGGTCAGACCGTATAATCTATAATAAACCTGAGAGAATACCTTCAGCCAGACATTATAATCTATAACCAGCCTGAGAAAATACCCACAGCCAGACCATATAATCTATAAAAAACCTGAGAGAATACCCTCGGCCAGACCGTATAATATATAATAAACCTGAGAGAATAACCTCGGCCAGACCGTATAATCTAATGTAAATCTGAGGGAATACCCTTAGCCAGACCGTATAATCTATAATAAACCTGAGAGAATACCCTCAGCAAGAACATATAATCTATAATGAACCTAAGAGAATACCCTCAGCCAGACCGTATAATCTAATGTAAATCTGAGAGAATACTGTTAGCCAGACTGCATAATCTATAAGAAACCTGAGAGAATACCCTCAGCCAGACCGTATAATCAAAGACAAACCAGAGAGAATTCCCTCGGCCAGACTTTATAATAAATAATTAACCTGAGAGAATACCCTTGGCCAGACCATATAATCTAATGTAAATCTGAGAGAATACCCTCAGCCAGACCATATTATCTATAATAAACCTGAGAGAATACCCTCAACCAGACCGTATAATCTATAATAAACCTAAGAGAATACCCTCGGCCAGACCGTATAATCTATAATAAACCTAAGAGAATACCCTCGGCCAGACCGTATAATCTATAATAAACCTAAGAGAATACCTTCAGCCAGACATTATAATCTATAATAAACCTAAGAAAATACCCTCGGCCAGACAGTATAATCTATAATAAACCTGAGAGAATACCCTCGGCCAGACAGTATAATGTCCACAGTGGGAATCAAACCCAGAATCCTGGCAATGTAAATGCCATGCTCTGTCAGTTGAGCTACTTGGTACTGCTTCCTAGCATACTGCTTACTATAGAAGTGCATCAGTTCAATTCCCGCTTCCACCTGTCCTGTTCCTCAAAAATAAAACTGAGCTCCACTTTCTCCCTGTATTGAAACAGACTAGATAAAATATTCTCCATGGGCTCTTATGATTAAAAAACAGTAAGATATATACCATTAGCAGTCAACCATGGGATCGTATAACACACTACGCACACATACACACACACACACACACACACACACACACTACACACACACACAAAATAAAAACATCACAAATTCTTATTCAAGCACCATCCAAACACCAGAACTCTCTTGTGTGTTTCGCGTCACTATATTTTTACAGTGTACAAAATGAAACTAGGTATTTTGGAAATAAGTTCTACATTTTTGTGCACGATAGGTTCCAGGGCCGTACAATGTTATACTTGAAGTTAGAACTGTATGAGTGTAGGCTATCGACAAGGAAACAAACCCCGTTAATTATGATTTGCTGTATTGTTAAACTGTGTAATGTGATTAGATTCCATTATTAGAGCAAGTAAACGGTTAAGATAAAATGCTGCCCTCGTCCGCCAAGTTGGCAAGTGACAAATGTTTTGCAATATCCTACCAGTGGCGACTAGGAGCATTTTCTAGCCGCAAATCGAGAACGTCCGTTAATTACGGTTGCAAATGTGAATCGAAAAGTGGGCTTCCATTTTTATTTCTTTTTAAATGTATCCCCCTTTCTCTCTATCTCTCATCTCATCCGTCACTCTCTCCTTCTCTCTCTATTTTATCGATCAAGCCATCGCACTGGCAAGGCAAATATCTGACGGCATAATGACTTATTTTGTAGGACAGATTAATTGCATACATCATTGTTTTCTCCCCAGACAGACTTTTCTTTTCCCTACCGTCTCTCTCTCCCCATCCATCTCGCCCTCGCTTCCCTCTCTTTCCCTCCATCCTGCGCTTCCACCTCCATCTGTCTCTCCCTTTCCATTTGTCTTTCCACCTGCATCTTCCTCCTTTCTCAATCTCTGTCCCCGTCTCTTATTTTCTCTATGCCCCTCCATCGCTCTCAGTCATTCCTCTGTCATCTTCCTCTTCCTCCATTTATATCCCCACTCTCTCTTTTCTCCCTATTTCTTTCTCTTTCTTGTGCTCTCTGTTTCCCCCCTCCCCATTCATGTCTTTTCTTCCCTATCTCTCTCATCTTCTGTAGTTCCTAATGCGGGCCAGTTCACTTTATGTTTCAAAGACAGAGTGGCTTTGGAGAGTCAGTCGTGGATCTTATCCATGTCTCACGTCAGATGGAATCATTATCTACATGGAAACATCTCCACTAACCATCTGTCTGGTAAATTTCAATATACCAGAGCATCCGCCTCTCAAAAATATAACTGAGTTCCTAATTTTGGATACAACAGGCAGAAAAACTACATTATCATTTTTATGAAACAACATGTTGTCAGTGACAATTTCTACATTATCTCAGAGGGTTCTGCACCCAGTAATCCTTGATTCTGCTTTCTTTAGCAGCTATTACAAATATTACTTCAATTACTGTCTTGCTAGTTCTGTTTAGAGTTAGAACATTTTTATTTTAAAGTATGAACTCTTTCTGATTAGTTATTTTCACTTATGTTTTCTTAATGTTTAACATTATTTTGTGCATCTGAATGATCATTTAACCCACTCACAGATGTTGTGAAGAAGTTGTTTAAAAAACATATGATGTTTAAGTTGTAAAAATGTTTAACATTTACTAAAATAAGTATATTAAATACAATTTAAAAACATGACAGACTGCCTGACAGACACATGAAGGCAGCTCAGAGACAAAGACCATGGCCATGAGAAGATAAATAAATTTACAGTGAAGAGTAAGAAATCGAATGGAACGAACAAAAGCAAGCAATGTATGGTTCACAGTTTCTCATATTTGTGATTGTGAGAACAATTATTTTTTCCCCATTTTCATGTTTCAGTGTATGAAGTATAATTTGAATTAAGTGAATTATGACAGTTTATAAAGATGCGTCTAGCGATTTGGAACTTTTATTATAAAGCAAATCCCCAAATGACTGAAAGGCAAATAAATTATTTGTCCCTTTCTCATTTGTTTTTATAATTAGTGACAAGATGAAACACAGACCAACTGAAGACCTGTAAGTACCACCTAGTCAAATTATCATCACATCACATTTCATTTGCAGTTCGAGTGCATTTGAGAGCATTTTCCAGGCAAACAAAACAACTAGTTCCAAATTACATCGAGTTGTCACAGGTCAGTCTACCTAGTGCTGTCCTGGCAGGCGTGGCGTCCTTCTTGATCCAGAAGGAGACCCAGGACAGGACCACGGTGAGAATGCAGGGGATGTAGGTCTGGATGGTGAAGTAGCCCATCCTTCTACTCAGGTCGAAGAACACCGTCATCACCACATAATCACCTGGAAAGACAACAGGACACCATAACCACAGTGCAGTCTCCCGGAGAGACCAGAGGACACCATAACCACAGTGCAGTCTCCCGGAGAGACCACAGGACACCATAACCACAGTGCAGTCTCCCGGAGAGACCACAGGACACCATAACCACAGTGCAGTCTCCCGGAGAGACCACAGGACACCATAACCACCTTGCAGTCTCCCGGAGTGACCACAGGACACCATAACCACAGTGCAGTCTCCCGGAGAGACCACAGGAAACCAGCAGAATCATGCGTGAAAACAACAAGGGGTTTTAAGGACGTTTGCGGTACATTGGGAGTTTGTGCCCTCATCGCCTTGAATGTTCCCCGTTTGCTGGGTACATTATGCGTGGTTGTCTTATCTTAACATAATTGATATTGAATTTAGCCTGTCTGCCTTCTGTTACCTATCAAAATGGATGGAAATGAATGGAGAAGGAGACTGATTTGGCCGGAGGGAGTCACCAGCTGTTGGATTAGGGCTGGACTCATCCAGGACTGCAAGGGAGCTAAGAGCCTAACCGCTGGTCGAGTCCTCATCGCAACACAGCCGCCTGTGTGGATCTGCATGGATACCCCACAGATAAATTAGCCACAGTTATGTTAGTATGTTTTCTGTGGGGGCGGTGAGTCAAGCTTCTAAAGAAAAGAAAGCGACAACTCCAATTTGTCTCAAAGGACATTTAGGAAGAAAGCAGTTATGTAAGGGGTCACAGTTCTCATACCCACACACAAACACACACACACACACACACACACACA